>VDFB02299870.1:0-12881 GCA_007258455.2 Sequoia sempervirens | reverse complement strand
CCATGAATATTGAACACTTTTCCAAATCCTCTTGTAATCTCCAAGAGAAGCACAAATAAGACTTGTATATCACTCCTAGTTAGCAAAGATAACAAAATATAGCTTTAAGTTCTCATCTAGAGAAGCAACATCAACTAGTGCAATAATGTTTGGTAAACTAGATAATAGACCTGTAACCATATTCTCATGACCAAGAAGATCAAGTATAGTAGTGTTAAATTTGTACAACATCATCCATTTAATAACTCCACCATTATGAATGATTTATCATTAGAAAATGGAGGGTAGAGTGATTGATATAAAGACTTGATAAAAAAATGGATGAATAAATAATATTACAATGAATGCTTGTGTAGACACAATACAAAATCAATTAACACAAGAATGCATACCTTGATTTTTTTCCAAAAATCACACACGTGGCTATATTAGAAGCACCAAATAAATAATCAATGAAGGATTTATTAGAAATCAACCAAAGATTTCCAAAATTCAATAGATTTCCCCCCAACTTAATTTTATATAGTAAAATCATGAGGGTATTAGGATCATCCAAAGAATCAAGAAAGAAAGTGAAATATTTAATAATACCTTGATTCTTATTTAATGAATAATCATCCATTTGTAGCATGTTTTGTGTGGTCATTAATGTATTCAAACCCTTCTAGTTTTTCTTAATCAGTTATTGGACCTAGATCAATAAGTGTGTGAGGAATGCACATTGTTACCATAGGCCTCCAAAGATCTATATGTTTAAGTATAAAAACATTTATAAATGATAGATCTTGTAGGATGTCATCATGAATCTCACACAACTCTTGAATCATTAAGGTGTATAATTCACCATTTCTTATTGAATGATAAATGTTAACACACACATTTATGAGTGCAATGATAAAATTAGACTCAAATTGAAGTGTTTCTTTATGTGTGTTAATTCTTTCTAAAAGTTGTGATTCGTCATGTAGATAAGAAGAACTAAATTGATTAACTTTTAGTTGATCAAATTCAATTATACTAAAATCACATCCATTAGTTGTATTTACAAAATTGTGATTCACCAATTTCAAGCACATTAATGGAATGCAAAGGGATCCTTGAAATATCATTATTATATGTAGCGTGAACCACCTTATTATGTAATGTTTTATTAGGCATTGTAGTTACCCGTGGTGGATATGTTGAAGTGGATGGTGGGTGATATGAATGGGATAATGAAAGGTAATTTTTTTTGTGGATATAGAGTGGGTGGGATTAGGTATGATGGGTATCATAGAGATGGTAATGATGGGTGTTGTGTTTGTTGTGAGCATTTATTTTGGTATTTTTGGTAAGATGAATATTGTTCCCATCCACCATAAATGTTAGGTGGAGAATCATTTTGTGAAGAAACATATTGGCCTTCAAATCCAATAGAATTATGAGACATTTTAAAACCATTAATCATACCATGATCTACCTAATTTGATGTGTGTAGTTGTTCTTGAGTTATAAAGAAGACTTGTTCACTTCCACTGTTGTTGTGTTGAGGCTCATTTTTAACATATATTTCCTTCACCATGTCCTCTTGAACAACTTGGCATGTGCACTTATCTTCTTCCTTGCAACAAATAGAGCAATAAATGGTCAAATCTTCATCTATGGATTCATTTTCAAAAATCCATTGTCCTTCTAAAAATTCATCAATTATTTATTCTTGCTCGGTTATAGGAATAATGCCTATAAATATGTATGATGATGGTAATGGGAAATCATCACTTTGTATCAAGGGATATAAAAACATCACTTTATATCAACATGATTTCTCCACCAATTTCTTCTTTGGTTTTTAAATTTAAAATTGATGTGTTTGAACTACCATGAAAATGGAACATTTTTTAATGGTTTTTTTTCTTGTTTCTTCAAAATTACTTCTTTACCTATCAATTGACTCACAACAATGGGTGTGAATATATCAATGGTTTTACCTTCTAAGATCTAACTACAAATTCAATCCATGCATTTATATGATTTATAACAGAGAAAACTAAGGGTAATTATCCAGACGAGGTCGACTGTCACGTAGACTTTCACCTTAGTGAACTAGTCCTAACTTAAATCACTAGGTTTTCATGCCTTTAATGCCTCTCCCTGGCAATGGAACCAATATTTTTGGACAAAACTGAAGATCAATATCGGGGATAAACTATCGTTGTAATTTTATCAAATTGGTTCAATATACTTGAATCAATCCTTGGGAATTTCATGTTGACTCCCTCAGTTTGTTCGTAAATGTCAACTCAGGGATCATAAGCTCTTGAAAGGCATTGTGGTTATATACAAAAGAAGTGAAAGTAGCAAGTTGAGTGGGGATGAAATGCAAAAAAATCAAATCTAAATGCTTTGAAAGAATAACAGAAAAGAACACTCTTCAATTGTACTCCTAAAGAAAACCTTTTGAAACCATCAAATGCTTTAAATTAAAAACTCACATAAAATCCTTTAATGTGTATAAGATTTTTCTATGTCTAATTCAGCTCTGATTAAACATTACTAGTTATGTTTAAGATTAAAAGACTCTTGAATTCGCAATAGTTTGCATTGACAGAATTTTGGCGGCAGGAATTGTCACTTCCTGGCGACAAGAGCTCTGTGCAGGCGATAAGAACTGCAATCTTCCAAAACTGTATGAATTTTTGAAACTACAATCTTATGAAATAAATAATTTAAAACTAAACTGAAAACATGTAATCACAAAATTACTCACACATTTTAATAAATAAAAGAAACCACAATATTAAAATAAAATACATAATATAAAAATTAACATCACCACCATTTCAAGAGAGTGGGCCCTCCTCTCCTTCCATAGAGTGACAAAAATAATTTGTTGTAAACTCTTTAAGACTTCAAACCAGCTGTTGTATTATTTTTTTTCTAAAAAATATTGCATCTCCCTTCTCACACCATTTCTTATGTAATATATAAGAAATGAGGTGTTTACTAAATGACATAATTCTTCCCTATAATCTCTCCACAAAATTAGATCTCAAATGAGAGAATCATGGAGAGAACCATGTAACTAAGATATTCTTAACACAACACGTTTTTTTGGTAACAAAATAACCAATTTATCAAATTGGTTTTAACATAATAATAATATGGACATTTATTGTTTGTCTCATGTCCATAATAATAGGGAGCACAAAAAAATTTATGGCCAGCAAATGTTACTTTTAGTTTATGTCCATTACAATATAATATATATTATTCACATATTTTATCTAAAAACTAAATTAAATATTACTTATATATATTTAATCATATGCAACATAAAGTTAGTAAAATGATATAATATGGTGTGGAAATGGAATATAAAAATGGGTATGAAGGCATATGAAAAAGACTAAAATATGGCAAAAAATGGAGCGTGAATGGCTCTCATGATTCCCCCCCAACTTAATATATTGCACTTCCTCATGCAATATGTATTTCTAAAAGGTTTTGATTTGAACTGGTGACCTTTCCATCTATGACTTGTACCTTCTTCTCCCTTGACTATTATAGCTCATTCTTAATTGCATTTCTCCTCTTCATAACAAGCTTTCATGGATTTTATTTATTTTTCATCTTACATTTTTTCTTTTCATTTTCAATATTCATACCTTCTTCCAACTTTTTATGTTTTCCATCATTTTTTTTTCTATTTTTTCTCTTTTTTCCTCTTGTCATTTTTTCCATATCATTTTTTTCTTTTTTTTGAAATGCTATATATTGGAGGTACCATAAAAATTTATCTCCATAGTCATGAGCTATATGAAATGGGTGAAATGATAGGAAATATGAATGATTATGAAGGGTGAAAATAATGGATACAATAGGATAATGGATACTATGATGAGATAATTAAGGCATCCTACAAAATAATGGGCAAAATGATAGGTAATAAGGATGATGAACCTCCCCCCAACTTAAAGGGTTGATCGTCCTTGGGAAACAAGAAGATGGTTTGTGTGAATGTTGCTTTATATGATTAATATAATAAAATATATTAATAAAGTTAAAAGATAAAATAATGAAAAATAAAATCGATTGTTTTACCAACTTGCATGTCCATTAATGCTAAGATCTGGTAGCCAATATAACTCTGCAACTATGAATTTCCAGCAAGGAAGGAAGACAAAAATCATGATAAGGAATGTAGCCACACCACACATGAAATATCTCCATCAGACTGAAGTATTAGGGAGCATACTGATGGTAGCCTGAATTCTCTCTTCATTGTTAACACCTCAACTGAATGTGTAAGTCTTGTTATAGGTGATTAATTCCATATTGACCATAACAAACTAGAGCACAAGTGAGTGAAAGGAGGTGCTAGGGGGTACTTAAACAACCATTGAAACAACAGAGTGTACCTACAAAATGATTAGCCCGTGCAAATATTTTTTCATTTTTTCTCTTTTTTTCACTTTTTTGTCATTTTTCAATTTTGATAAAAAGAGATCGTTGGCAAGCTCATTTTCAACCACTTACCACTTAGTGGTGCTATTAAAACATTTTTTACCACTGAGAATTTTCAAATTGTAGTTGTCTAACAATGCCCAAAGGTTTTCATTGTTAGAATTTATTGATTTTTTTCATCCTTTTCTTTTTTTTTCATTTTTTTCACTTTTTTTCATTTTTTTCACTTTTTTTCATTTGTTTTAGATAACCTACATATAATGACCAAAGAGAAGGAATCCCTCATATGTATGATGAATTGAAACCATCCACAACCCAAGTTCCTTCTATGACTCCACAAGAAGTCACTATTGAAACTAGGTTGCATGTAGAACTTGAAATGATGGCCAACAAGAAAGATACCTTCATCAAGATTGACCATGTATAGTTCATAGCACCACTACTCCAATAAATCTTGATCTCATTTAGCTCATCCCAATATATTTGAAAGGTGACTATAGAGCTTTGGAATACATGACCACTCACTTGGTTAAAATAATTACTCACAATGGCCACAATCTTTAAAAGACACATTACTCTATGATGACCAAATTGAAACCAATCATATCGTCATATCATGAGGCTATGCTATCCTTTCTTTTTAAGCATGAGATATATCCATAACTATTGAAAAAGTTGTATGAAAAGATGGAGTTACAAATAATAAAACTTCCTTACCAAAGATAAGGTTATGTAGTGAAATACTAATTGTAGTCTACCAAGTTGTCTAATGTATCCATACAACTGTAGGTAGGTGGATAGTCATCTCTATGATGAAGAGCGATGATCTACATTAGAATATATTCAATCTCATTTTTTATGTCTTCAAGTTATCTCTATATGTGTAGCTCAAGAACATAGTACAACAAGATTCATGGATCTCATAGACCAAGTTGTATATTTTCTTCCACATGGTCTAACATTAAGGATGGTGCAAAACACAAGTTGTACCCATGAAGATTAAACACTTTTCCAAATCCTCTTGTAATATAGAAGAGAATCACAAATTGTTAGAAGATTAATCTTTACTTGGTAAAGGTTATTCTTTAATTGTAATTTTTTATTAACTTGTAGGAATATTCCAAAGGAATCCCTACAAGTCTTTTGTCCTTTTGTCATCTCACACATGTGTGAGGATAACTTATTTTTTAATTCCTTTATTAAGGAATATTTGTAACCACCTCCTTAAGAGGTGACACTTTGCACACACATAGATGAATGGTGGCATTCATTGAGTTGGGAGTTACATTATAACTCCTTCTTCTCACCTCTACTTATTGAGGTGCCTCTCCTCTCATTCCTCAAGACTCATGCAAGAAAGCTAAGGCTAAAGCTCTCTCTCTTTGTATTATTCTTTAGGCATTTTGCCTCAATTCATAATATTGGGGTTTTTTCTTGTTTTTTTCCCTTAACAAATTCTTTTGTCTCTCTTGCTTTGGTGGTGCTTGGTTTGGCTACTTCAATTTATTTGGTAATCTCTTTCCTTCAAACAATTGCTTTTTATTAGTACTTTCCATTGCTCTTTTTTATTTCCTTTCATGGTATCAGAGCTTGGTATTACTAATATTTTGTGAGCTACATTGTTGAAGGTTTACTAGATTTTTCAGCACACCATTGGAGGCACTCAAAGAGAAAAAGAGAAGAGCCAAAAGTCTAATCTTGTTTTTTGTTTGATATATTTTTCTAACCATTGTGCAGGATTTCTTATCTAAATATTTCTAAGTTTTTCAAATTTTAAATTTGTGCAATATATTTTGCATGCATGATTTATTTATTTATTTTTGCATAAAAATTTAAAAATCCATTTTTTGCATATTAATTTTTTTGTAAAAAATCAGTTTTTTTTAGGGGCTCTAACTCTAGTTCAGAAATTCTTTTTAGAAAAAAAGCTAATCTATTTTTTTTGCAAATCTGTATATTAGATCTATAAAAAAATCCATTATAATTTGCATGCATGTTTATTCTTTTGCAGATTTTTAGAAATCCTCAAATAAAGGATTATAGTTCAGTATTTTTTAATTTTTTTTTTAAATTTCTGTATGTCATAATTTGCATGTTCAAATTTCTGTAAAAAAAAATCAATTTCTGTAAATAAATTTGTTTTTTTTTACGGATCTAACCCTAGTTCCAATTTTATTTTATTTTTTTTAAAAAAGACTAATCTGCTTTTTGCAAATCTCTAAAAAAAAAAAATCTCTATATTTTGCATATTTGCATCTTTGCATGTTCGAATTTCTGTAAAAAAAATTTATTATTTTTAAGCTCTAACCCTAGTTTAGAGATCTTTTCAAATAAATCAAATAAATCTTTCTTTTTCAAACTTGACACCTTCTTACAAAAGTTTTTTTTTTAAATAATAAATAAATATCTAAAACCCAAATTTTTATGCATACAGTAAATAATAAATTCAAATAAAAAAACTTTTGCAGCCCTTGCCCCTCTGTTGCTTGAACCATGGCTTTTTGTTGTAATCTTGGCCCTTGAAAAAGCTGCTAAATATCCCCTCTGGCCTGCTGCTTCGTCTCTCAAAACCCTTGCTGCTGCTTCTCCTCACACTTCACCTCTTACTTGCCTCTTTTCTATTTCCTTTAAAAAAAAAGCAGAGGGAAAAGAGGTAAAATCTCTTTTGTTTAAAACAAATATTTCATTTTAAATGAAAAATCTTTCCCTCCCACATAGGAGGTAAAAGTTTCTTTTTATGAAAAATGTGTTTTTCCTCTTTTTAAAGAATCTTCCTATTTTTAAGGTTTTAAAAAAAAGTTTAATCTTTTAAATCTTTCATTTCATATTTATTAGTTTATAACTTTAAAACTTTAATGTAGTTTTATTTATTAGTTTTAAATTAATATTATATAACTTTAGTAATTTTTCATAATTTATATTCTTAATTTAATTTTATATTTAAATCAATTAATTTTTATTTTTTTTAAATCCAATTTATATTGATATTATTTAATTATATATCCTTTTAGATTGATTATTTTACAAATATAAGATATTTATTTTTTCTCTAACTAAAAGAAGATTGTTTTTAATCAAAAGTGGTATTTTTTTTTTTAAGCAAATATTTACAATACTTATTATTTTTCTCATAAAGTTGTGATTTTTTATTTTTGGCAATCATGTCAACTTTAATTCCTGAAATTAAATTAAATTCTTCTAACTATCATTCTTGGAAAACTCATATGCTTTATTTTTCGGTTTAAACATCTTTTAGATGTAGCTACAGATCTTAAATCTAAACCAGGTTCATCTGCATCCAAAGATGAAATCGAAAAATGGAATCTCAAAAATGAAGAAGCCCTTGGCCTCATAGGTATCTCCATGTCCCCTGAACTTTATGTTCACATTGGGACATGTACAACTGCCTATGAAGCATGGGACAAACTCAAAACAATTTATGATAGTACAAATGAATCAAGAAAAATTCAAATTCAAGATCAACTTTAAGATTTGAGGTATTGTGATTTTAAATCTATGGATGAATTTTTATTGAAATTTGATGCTTTAAATAGTCAATTGGATGGTTTAGGAGTTAAATTAGATAATCTTAGATTAATTCATCTTATTCTTAAAAAGTGTCTTCCTAGACAATTTCAACAATTCATTACTAATATTCATGCTCAATTAGCTATTCCTTCTTTAGCTACTCAATTAACTTATGATATTTTTCATGATTTATTAAGACAAGAAGAGGCTAAGTTAATTTAGTTTGGTACTCTTAAGTCTAATGAACATGCTTTCTTTTCTAATCATAAGCAAAATTTTAAACCCCATTCTAAACAACAACATTATAATTCCAAACCTCATTATAATAATAGCAATGATCCTAGAGAGTTTAACTCTTGTAAGAGACCACATTGCACTTATTGCAATAAGGATGGTCATTGGCAAAATACATGTTTTAAAAAGAACAATGAGAAAAATCATATGAATCAAAATAATCAGCAGTTTCATAACAATGGTAATCAATCTAGACGTGCTTTTACTTGTAGTTTTAATGTTTCTAAGCCTTTTGAATGGGTTAATGATTCAGGTGCATCCCAACATGTTACTTCACATAAATTTTTTTTTTTAAATAACTTCACAAGTACTTTATTATTGGACTTGATCAACCCAATAATAGTGTACCTTTTTTTACTCAATTATATTTGGAATATGAAAAGGGGATATTCATGTAGTCATGAATGCATGAATATCGTCTTAAATGACTTATTTATACTTAATAATTATTCTCTTCATAGTATGCATTTCCCATTATTCCATCACAATTTTTTTTAATATTATTATCATTATTATTTATAACTTAAGGTGGATTGATTTGTGGCTTGAGAAATTATCATTCTCTCTACCTAAGTCTTGATCTATTGTAATATTTAAAACAAACCTAGTGTTTCCTTCTCAACTACAATTATGTTGTTTTGATAAAGGGAATTTGATATTTTATTGTGTCTCATTAATATGATATTATGCCTTATTGGTAAATTTGGATTTTTGATGGATTTATTTCATCTATATTTTTGCAAATTAAAAGCTCATTGGAGTATTTGCCTTCTTGATGGATTTATTCCATCTATATATGTTTTACAAATTAATCACTTTATCAAGTCTCAATGGAGCCTTTATATATTTATTTTATGCGCTAGACGCATTTGCAGTAATGTTGCATAGGGAGCCCTATCTATAATGAATCTTATATTTTATCAAGTCTCATTGGAGTTTTGGGACCCATGGAAAATATTTCCATCCACTTTGATGGTATGCACTTACTTATTTATGATGAACTTAGATCTATTTTCTTAATTGATGGGGATCAAGTTCTTGAAACTCTTATGTTTCATTATTTTATTGAAGGCAATATGGTTTTTATACCATTATTAGGACTATTGATATTATTATTTTTTTAACTAAGGCACTATGGTTTTTTTATAAAACCATCTTTAGGACTAATTTTCAAAGTCCTTTATTATTAATCTTGATACAATTTCCCTTTACAATACAACAAATGATGTAGTTAGAGGAAACCTAGAACTATTATTGCAATGTCTAGATATATTGACATTTTATAATTTGGGTTATCCTTTCTTTCTATCTCATGGTTTCATTAAAAGTAAAAATGATCCAAATTTATATATTAAGCATAGTGAAAATGATATTGTGATTATTATTTTAATGATTTAATTATCACTTCTAGTTCTAACTTTTTTTATTAGTGATGTTAATTCTACTCAATCAACAATTTCAAATGAGTGTTTTGGGCCTATTAGGTTATTTTGGGTATGAAAATTTGGAAAACAACTAAAGTGTTGGATTGGTTTCTAGATTTTTGTCTAAACCACAACAAACTCATTTTAAAAGTTACAAAAATAATTTTAATATATGTTAAAGGAACTCTTAATCTTGGTCTCTTTTATGATGCAAATTGTGAATTTTCTTTAAAAGGTTATATTGAGGTGATCCCAATAATGGGAGATCCACTTGTGGTTATTATTTCTTTGTTGGATCAGGTGCAATCTCATGGAATAGTAAGAAACAACAATCTACTTCTCTTTGTTCTACAAAAGCTGAATATAAAGGTTGTACTTATGCATCCAAAGAAGCATTGTAGTTGAGAAGATTACTTTAAGACTTGGGTCTACCTCAAAAGGATCCTACTCCTTTATATTGTGATAATCAAAGTGCTATTTTTCATGCAAGGACCAAGCACATTGCTCTTCAACATCACTTCATTAGAGAGCAAATTGAAGAAAAGCAAATTTCTCTTTTGTATTGTAAAGGTGAAGATCAAGTTGCAGATATTCTCACCAAAGCTCTTTGTAAAGATAAATTTCTCTTTCATTGTAAAAATCTTGGATTAAAACCCATTGAAGGGTTTGATGTAACCTCCCCAAGTAAAGCTTAAGGGGGGATGTTAGAAGATTAATCTTTACTTGGTAAAGGTTATTCTTTAATTGTAATTTTTTATTAACTTGTAGGAATATTCCAAAGGAATCCCTACAAGTATTTTGTCTTTTTGTCATCTCACACATGTGTGAGGATGACTTATTTTTTAATTCCTTTATTAAGGAATATTTGTAACCACCTCCTTAAGAGGTGACACTTTGCACACACATAGATGAATGGTGGCATTCATTGAGTTGGGAGTTACATTATAACTCCTTCTTCTCACCTCTACTTATTGAGGTGCCTCTCCTCTCATTCTTGAAGACTCATGCAAGCAAGCTAAGGCTGAAGCTCTCTCTCTTTGTATTATTCTTTAGGCATTTTGCCTCCATTCATAATATTGGGGGTTTTTCTTGTTTTTTCCCCTTAACAAATTCTTGTGTCTCTCTTGCTTTGGTGGTGCTTGGTTTGGCTACTTCAACTTATTTGGTAATCTCTTTCCTTAAAAAAATTGCTCTTTATTAGTACTTTCCATTGCTCTTTTCTATTTCCTTTCATCAATGTTATCTCCAAATTTTGGGAAGCTCTGGAATCATTGCAACGGTACAACTCCATACAACACGAACTCCAACTGGGAACCCAATGGGGTACATAGCATGTTCCACCTGACCATGTGGACCCTAAGGCCCACCTCTTATGTTAGGAGATGACAAGGACTCACAACATAAAAAGAGTTAGGTAGAAAAGGCTAACAAGACTCCACAAACAAGTGCAACAATAAACACAAAGGCATGGGAACCAACAAGGATACTATAGGAAGAGTTTCATCACATGGCCCTAGCATGGGTTATCTTGGTTTTCTCTCACTAGGTGTCTACCCCCATCTATGGTTATCTTGGCTACCTTCCTCACTAGGTGCCATCCCATAGGGTGACACATGTGAGACCACTTACCTTTTATGATGACAAGGTAGTGATATTTTCCAACATTTCCTTCTCAACCCATCCTTAGCTTGCATAAGCACTATAGGCATGGGCGAGGCATCTTACTTATCTTGTTTAATGTGAACCTACCCAAACCCACTAGTTAATTTATTAGGTTATCACTTATTAAGAAAAATCTTCCATGGGTTATCCAGGCTGCCCCTTTGTGCACCGACCCACATGAAGAGCCACTCTCCCTAGTAGCATCAAAACAAACCGTACAACATCTAGTACTTCGACAAGACCTGCTAACCAAAAATCATAAAACCATAAACACATGCTGATGTGAGGCACTAACCTTCTCAAAGACAAATACCCCATCAAAAGGAAAACAAAGGCTGGCACAAGGTAGCACCCACATGAGCACGAAACAAGAATGAAAATCAAGAGCTTCACAAGAACCAAATATGAAAATCCATCATGTAACCAACTTTCCCCTTAGCCTCTGGAAGCCTAATAAACCAACTACCCATAACTCCCAACTGAGGGTAACTCAAACACTACGGGTTCCCAACATAATCTCAAACAAATGACTACAAGAAAGTCATCACATAAAGTCTCCTCATTCAAAATTATCACAAGAGAAGGACCCACATCATGGAACCACAAAATAAAATCAATCTTTTAATTCTTCAACACCTTCAATGTAATAAATTTTAAAGAATATTTTAAATCATCACTACATTTTATTTATACGTCCACTGAGCAACTCATTTAAATAATCAAGGAAACCATATAAACATATCCTATAATAACTAAATATGCATTATAACACAAACCATTTTCTCTTAATTAAAATCATGCATATTTACACGTACACACACACAATATAGACACACACACACACATATAATTTTAAACTAACTATTGTAATAAACAATATTAAATAAATTTAACTTGTAGCTTGTTGTTGTCATCTTAAAAACCCTTCAAATACAAAATATAACCTAGACTTATATATCTTCTAAACTAGGTATCAAACTCAGCGTAATGTAACTAAACACACATAGGGCACAACCAACAATAAAAGTGTAAGGCCATTGAATCCATCCCCTATAATATAATTAAGGATCCTCCTAATAGCTAGTAACAAAGTACCTTGTAGTAGAGAATTCATTAATTTAATGTGAAGTGTACCCTATATGAATTTACTTGACTACTTCACCTTACTCGAATTCTATGGCTAAGCTATTAATCCTATAGTTGATGTGGCATAATGAATATAGGAATGACCACCAATTAAGAATTTTTCTAGTTTATTTATTTATGTTAGCTAAGATACAACATCTTGGAAGTGTGTGTTGGTTGTTGGACATAGGAATAATACTATCTTGAATTTACAAGCATATTTTGGAGTTCTTACACGTCTCAATAATACATTTAAATATATGTTGTCATAACCTTTTTATTATATTTATAATGATTGTTTAAATTATTATTATTATTCCTAAGGTAGTGTTGATTGGTTTCAAATAAAAATATATTAATATTTGATTAACAAAGAAACCAAACAAATCATTATTAATGGTCATG
>VDFB02299869.1:0-67600 GCA_007258455.2 Sequoia sempervirens | reverse complement strand
TCTGAGTTGTTGTAGTGCTAAAGACACCATCAACATAAAGTAATACATAGAGCACTTTTCTTGGTCTCTTAGTTTCTTATAAGAATTCAACTAAGAAAATGTTCATAAATGTAACATGAAACACAAGCTAAAATACCACATAATCTACTGAATAGGTGGTTTGGAGCTAGCATGAAGATCATTGGAATATGGAGCTCAACCACTACATTCATGGTGAATTGGACTTCTTCACCATCCATTTTTGAAATTATAAGAAAATTTGCACCCTTGGGATGAACAATTATGTTTAGGGAGAAAAATCCTCATGGAGTAGTTATCGGAGTCAAATCATGTCGTTAATGGTACTCTGGGAAGATTCAACAAGTGATAAGAGACAATCTATAAGAAATATGAAAGTTTGATGTGGATTTGGAGGTCAAGATACAAGATGGTAGGTTTCACTATGAGACCAGAGATCACTACTAAACATGGAAATAAAATTCAAAGGTTCATCAAAACTCTACAAAGGGATAAAAATTTAAATTAGTGAATGAAGTGCCTAGAAGAAATGGAAGAAAATAATGTGGAATCGGTGAAAATAATGGAGGTAGAGCTAGATGAATCTTGGATTTCCACTAAATATTTTCAGAAAATTTTGAAAATTCTAAAACCTTGTCAATATTTTGATAGGTTTGTGAACCAAGAAATCTCCCACACTTTTTTTATCGACACCTTGAATAGTTTTATAATATTTGAAATGGTGTGACAAGTGGATAAAAAGAGAACTTCTCAAGGTTTTGGGAAGTTATCAAACCTTTGAAATCATTAGTAAAGTTTGAAATCCTTTGACATTGTCATTGGAGTTGATACAATAAAACCATGTGAAATTGATGAAGATAAATGGAGGAAGAACTAGAGGAAGTTCAAAAGTGAAATTGGATTCCACAAAAAGAGGAGTGGAAGAAATTTGAGAAAGGATCAGGGACCCAAAGGTTTGGATGTCCAAAGGTGGAAAATAATTATGCAAGAGGGATTGTAAATAATGTGGGAAAAATATGCAAAACTAGAGTAGGCAAGTGGAGGAGATGGAAGGGAAAATGAAGAAGTCTATTAGAACTTCACGAGTCTACAAAAAGAGAAATAGGGGAAGAAAGTGAGAGTTATGGGGATTGGTAATAGATAAGGAATGGATATCAAGAGGAAGAAGGGAATGAGAAGAAGTCCAAATAAATCTTGCAAGTTTACAAAAGGAAAAAATGATCAACAAAAGATTTAGAAAACTTTGCAAGTATTGGGTGTGAAATTGGAGCTCAAAAGTGGCGGCAAGACAAGGTATTAGAAGTTTACAAGTCCACTAAAATTCTACAATAAAAATATCAAAGGGGAAGTGGGAAATGATTAGAGAATCGAAGGTCAAGATGTCTAAATGTGAAAATGGATGAAGATGTATTTTGAAACTCTACATATCCATAAAGTAGGGAAATGGGAATGAAAATAAGCAAATGGGAGAATATGGGGATGCAAAAGAAGACGGGATATTGGCAAGTCAAGACAAAGAAATTAAATTCTTAACATTTGTCAAGAACCCACGAAAAGGAAGAAACTAAGGAAAATGAAGGAACAAAAGGGCCCATATACTTACTAGATTTCATAAGCAATACCAACAATCAAGATAGGAGGTAAGAAAATGAGAAGTTTGGGAGTACACAAACTTTGCAACTCCAAAAAAATAGCAAAATTTGACAAAACCTTTATGAAATTAAAATATTTTGGGATTTTTGAAACTTCCAACATTTGGTAAGAACATGAGGGATAAAGAAGAACAACATCTATGCAATTTAATCAATGGAGGCCCATTTATATTTTTCTTAAATCAATTATAAATGATGGGGAAATTTGCCTAATGCTTAAGGGGCCTAAGACTCAAACAAATTTTGGCACTATAAAATTGAGTCTTGACAATCCCTTCCTTTAATTCCTCTTATTATGCAACTCCCCACACCCTTTCTTCTTCTTTTTCAACTTCTACTCTAGGGTTGCACCCTCTATACATGGTTAAACCACTAAAAAGGGCTATAGATTTCCTAGCATGCCCTTGATTTCTACCTCTAAAAAATTCTACCCTTTCCACATGACTAACATTCTTTCTTTGCCTTGCATTCCGTACTTATATTTTTTCTTTCGTATATCTACTCCATGCCTTTCCTTTGAAGATTATTAGTAATGAATGGCATTACCCTTCTTCAATCATATTGCAAGTGATTTCTAACCTCCCAACAATCTACCTTCCTTCTTCCTCCATTTATGACACCCATGCACTTGTAATAAATTGTTATCCTTTTCTTACATATACATCAAACAATATTATTAGGATTGGACTCTAAGAATAATATATTTATTTTATTTCCTTCAACATTTTTACTATGGTTTCATTTGAATAAAATATTAATTTTATTGACTCCTCATAGGCCCCAACACATGAATTAAATAATTATTTTAATTTAACATGATTAAAGGTTAGTGGTAAGTATAGGAAAAGTTTATGTAATTATCCTCACAATTAGCTACTAATTAACCACCTATGCATTACCTAAATTGTACCATTTGGATAATTACAATTTACATGTTATCATTTATTTCATTTCCCTTATATAACCTCTTGGGTATGAGAGTACAAGATGACAAGGATTCCTACCTATAATAACCAAACATAGTTGTTGCTAATAAATATAAGTACATGCAACGTGCTTCCAATTAGTCAAACCTCCAATTGAGACTCAGTATAAATGGATAGGAGGCAAGATTATTCTAGCATTAGGAACTTCTCTCATTGATAAAAAAATAGAACATTCATCACCTTGCACCCCTACATGTGCAAGATATGCCAAGGTTCCTCACAAATAATTCAACAAATTAGATTTAGTATCCAGTTATTCATAATTGCAAACATATCATCTAACAACAACATACCCTCGAAAATCAAAGCTATTAAAAAAGTAGTAATTATGATCTTAATTATCCTTAGCAACAAAGTCATTAAAGTACAATTAGATGTCAAAACTAATAGAATTATAGTAGCTATAGTCTTAATCATCATAAGCAATAGATGTTGGAAATATTTTCATTGATGTCAAAGACGTATGGGAGATTGTTGGAAAGTTGTATTGTCATTGATGTCAAAGGGTAAATTGTTGTCAATGGTTAAAGGACATTGAATGAAGGACATCGAATAAGGCCAAAGGCCACTAATCATTTCAAGAGTAGATCACATTATTTCAAGATGATTAAAGACAAGTTTTGAGGCATTAAAAGTGTGTATTAATAAAGATAAAAAGACAAGCTTATGGTTGTTACATTTAAATTATATTAGCATCCAAACATGTAATGTTGGCCAACCACTTCTTTGTACCCAAGACAAAGGCAATATATATACTTAAATTGCCTAAGTTAAAGTGTAATCAAGAAACGATAAGAGTAGCAATGATTATTTGTAAAAATGAAGAGCAACGATTAACTAATGAAGAGCAGTATTAACTAATGTACAACAATGATTATATCTATAAGGTAGCAACGTTTAAGATGATTAAGGAGGAAAGTGATCTATGTTAAGAAAGCAACAAACATATTAAAGGATGAGTGGCGATTAACAATGTTTTGGAAGAGCATCAAATAATATATCATCAAGGCAAAGATTATTATTTTTTAAGGCAGTGATCATATGTTTTTGATTAGATAAGCAGGGTAGAAAGGGCCCTATCCCTTTTACAAAGAAAAAGATAGCAATAGACCAAAGAAACAACAAAAGCACAGCGAAACAACAACCAACAAACAAGAAAAACAACAGGTCAACCTAAAATAGAGCAATACACGTTAGAACCACCTCCCACCAAGCACAAAGGCAAGGTGGTTTAAAGAATTGTTCCATGGATTTCTGCTTTATCGTAATAGAATGATTCCTCTCCACAAATCTTTTCATCTTTTTTTTATAAGAAGACACAAAACCATTAACCTAACCAGCCAAGCTCGAGGTGTCAACAGAGGAGACCACTGTTGGTAATGGCAGTACATGTTGAATCTCTTGAGGAGTGGTGTAATCTTCCACAACAATTGTCATCTTTTCCTTCATTGGTAAGGACTGATTGCAAATATGAACTTCATTTTGAAGCTCCTGAGAGGGAGTGGAGTGATCTTCCATTACGACTACCATCTTTTCCTTTTTCTTTCAAATGGAGTGTTGTTTCTCATTCCTCAAGCGGGTAAAGGAGGCATGACCCACTTTACCACAAGAATGACAGACAATCAAAGAGTCTTCATATTCAATTTGTTGCTCCTACTTACCAAATTTTGAAGATACGGTTATCTTAGTGGGGAGAATAAGGTTTTTTTTCCACTAACACACAAGGGTAAAAGCACAAAGTTGTGTCACACTTTATAAAGGAAACGACCAACACTAATCCAACTTTTAAACTTGAATCACTAAAAAGTGGCATATGTTTTGAATTTTGAACTGATGTAAACTAGTAAAATGTGTATTTTTTAGTATATTTTATGTTTATATTTAAAAAAAAAAAATTTAAAAAATATTTTAAACTAGTTTTTAATAAATTAACACTATAATTTAATTGTTGATAAAATGTTGAAAAATGAAGTTGTGTGAGACGTCAAACTTTTTATAGTAATTTTTTTTTCTTCCAAAATTTTTGTGTGTATTTATAACTTGAAACTTTAGTACATGGATATATTTTCTTACAATTTTGATAAATATATATTTTTAAATAAATATTAAAATGTGTGAATCAAAAAATAGTTGTTTCCATCAGACATCAACTTTCATATTAAATATTTATCTAAAATGGAAAAGAAATTATACCATCTTGAAATAAATTCTTTTATCTAGTGCATCATATTTTTTCATTTTTTTAATAAGTTTTAGTATTTTTCCTTGGAATGGTAATCCACTTAATATTTGTGCTGATAACCTACTTTTAGTAAAAATAAAGAATAAAGAATAAAGAATAATTAAACTATTAAAATAAATATAATTTTGAAACCTACACTTATGGATCTACAAAAGGGTATTTTTATGTTTTCTAAAAAATGTTATTTACATTAGTAGGAGTTATTGAAACTTCAAGTTTTTCAAATAATTTTTTCTTTTTGGGAAATTGGACTTAAAGTGGTGCTCCATATATTTTTAACCAACAATTTTAGTTGAAAAAGTTGTGGAAGTATCTAACTTAGCTAGAATGAATCTTACTAGATCATATGTTTGACCAAAATATATTTTTAGTTAGAAATACTTAAATTCGTCTGTATTGATAAGTTGGCTGAAAGTGTGACACAACTTTGTGCTTTTACCCACAAAATCTAGTAGACAACAAAAAATTCATGGATTTGGTGATCTTATCAATAGTGCAAAATTTCCCAAAAGAATTATCACTACACATAAAGATCTTTTCATTCCAGAACTCCAAAGGAAGCCCAGGCAAACAAACCCAAACAAGGAACTTAGAAGTTTATGTCATTGGGTTGAAACTCAAAAACTATTTTTGGAGAGAAAAGCCATTCGAGCCAAAAAAACCAAGGGCCTTCAAGAAGGACCCATGAACAGTCTTCCATGCAGGAAAAGGAGAAGAGAAAGAAACCATTGAGCATAGCAGTTACCTTAACTTTCCCTTTATTCTTCCAAACACAAAGAACCCATCTTCTAACAACATCAATATTGGGACGGTTGCCATAGAATCTCCCAACCAAAAAGCTCTTAAGCCAATCCAAAGACTCAAAAAAATAGAGTCAGGAATATCATAATGAGCTTGTCCATCATTCATAACAACAAAGGAACTTCCATCACTATCCTCACAGACCAAATCAGGTTGCGGGATAAACGTGTCATCCACCACCTTTGCACTATGCTCAACCAAAGCAGGAACAGCCTCAAGAGAGGGAGAAAGAGTAGTTTGAAGAGTGCTCAAACTCCAAGTCCCACAAGCCATAACAGAAGAGGGAAGCTCAGAAACCAAAGGAGGAAAATGGTGAAGGAGAAATAACACCTTCCTCAGCTACAGTAGGGTTAAGAAAACCCTTCTTACGACCAGGAAACAAAGGTTTCACCACAAAACTCACAGCAGGTTTAACCTCAGAGCTCTCAGTTAAACTCCTATGTGCCTCTCGACACGCTTCAAGAAGAATATCAAGAAGAAGCTCCTCCTCCTCCGCATACCCATCACAATCCCATACATCAGTAGGATCATCAACTCAGAAGAGACCAACTCTTCCTCATCCCAACCATCAGCCCAGAAGTCAACCTCAGAAAAGGCAAAGGTGGAAACATCAGCAGAAGGGGCCACCGCATTCGAGTCATCATCCACAACTTCTCCCTCCTCATCCCTAGCAAACGAGGATGAGTGGCCAGAGACAGGGGAACAAGACAGGGAAGAGGAACTGTGCTTCTTCACCATACTGGTATAGGAAGGAGAAACTCAGGAGAAAACGACAGCAGAAAGGATGGGCACGAAAAGGTCAGCCGAGGGGAAACTGAGGGAATGAAGGTGAAAGGAAGCAAGCAAGGGAAGGCGGTAACAAAACGAAAAGGGGAAAGAACAAACTCCAGGCGCGAATGAGATGCTAGCAGAAGGAAAACAAGGGAGCAGGCGCAGATGAGAGGCAAGTGATCATATGTTTGTATAAGGCAACATTTGAATTAAGGTTGACAAAGGATTAATAATTAGTTTTAAAAAGCAACGGTTGATGATTATGATAAGGCAGAATCATTAACAAAGGTTATGTCTTTTCAAAATGGTATCTTCAAAGAGATATTTCTCTTCATGTAGAGGCATAAAGATATAAAAGGAAATAAGAAATGTGTGGAGATGTGAGTGAGTAGTGTGAGATGTGAAAATATTAAATAAGAAGAGTAGAAAAGAGAAGTGTGTAGACAAAAATACATCATCCATCACAAGAAGATTATGTGCGTGTGGAGAAAAAGATATATCAAATACGCAAGCATATTTATGCATGAAGAAGATATAAAAGATCATTCAATGTGCAGATTTAAAAGAGGAGAATATGCATGATTTGAGTGGAACAATGAAGTGAATAGAAATAAAACTCGAAGAGATCAGGTGTGAAGAGAATATACAAGCATGTATTGAATCGTATTTGAACATATTTATAAAACATATATGAGAGATCTATAATGGATATATGTGAAAAGGTAAGGTGAATAAAAGGAAAGAATATTCAACGATATGTAATCATGCAAGTATGCTTAAGTTATGAGAAGAGGGGAAACATGAAATGAATAAGTGACAGAGATCATAATGTCCATCATTTGTTGAAGGAGAAACATTCTAAAGGTGGAACTTTGATTTGGAAGTTGGTCTTCCCAAAAGAAGAGATTGATGTTTCTTGTTGAGTTGGTGCTCAGTTGTGGGGATTGGTATCTCCAATGGGTTGGTGCCTACAAATAATTTGGTGTCTCTAGTAGTTTGGTGCCTACAAACTGAAGAGGTTGGTGTCTCTTGCTAAGTTGGTGCCTACAAAGCTTGAAAAGAGAATTTTATATAAGCAATATTTTTCCATGGTTTTCTCATGTAAGGGTTTCCACATAAACCATGTGTTATTGTGCTGCATAATTGTTAGATTTTATGTGAATGATATTGTGCAGTTGATATTATTGTGGTTGTTAGTTTGAAAAAAAAAAGAATTGTCTTATACTGATTCACCACCCTCTCAGTATAAGTGATCAATAGTCATCAAAGTAAAATTTAGATATCAAAACTATCACTCCACTTGGATCCAAATTATATCAAGACTTTTAGTGTCTAAAAGAACATCGAGTTTGCAGGGACATGACAAAACTACATAATAATTGAGAAAAATAAATGCACATTTAGTAACCATAATAATATGGATCCAATAATAATCTCAATGAAAAAAATAGTACATAATACAAATTAAATGTTACATCTTTCTTCTAAATGAATAGTAATTTGTCTTGATAGAGTTTTAGAGCAAAACAAAGTAATCATTTGAAAAATTTATAGAAGTGGCCATAATTTTTTCTTCAAGATTTTGAGGCTCTTCTCTTGCACTTGTTTGTCTTTGTGTGATTGATTTTAGTCTTTTATTTTGATCTTTACAATTCCAGTTATCACAATTTTCAAAAACTAGATAGCTTCACAATTGGAACTCTTTTAAGAACAAAGCATTTTTAGCAATTAAACTATGACCATCCAATCTTTATATCTAAAAAGGCATGCAAGAAGTGTCTATGTTATATCCAATTATTATGTATTTATGTAATTTTGTCAAGAAGAAAAAAATTGTAATTAAAATTTAAAATCAATGGTCATTCTTAGAAAATCTTTAAAAGAAGCTTACATGACAAAATTACAAATCATCAACAAAGTTCACTAAATTGCAATCCTATTATTGAACATGACAAGAGAGTCCCCATAATTTGTCCAATCTAAAGTTGGAAGATGCTAATAAAAAAAAAATTTGATATGTGTTCATTTCACTATGTAATGTGAAAAGAAATGTAGTCATGCATGTAAAAAAAGATAACCTTAAAAGTGATAGAACTTCAAAATAAAGTTAGATTTCAACAAGGTTCCTATTATTCAATATGTGTTGAGAGGACTATCAACAATTATAGAGGAAGATATGCAATTTTTCTCTCCTATGAAAGGGGTGAGAAACATGATTCCCTCCATAAAATTGTTTCCTTAGTGGGTAAAGCCAGTATTTAACATACATTATAATATAACAATGATTGAGGATAATAAAGAGGATTATTACATGGAATGAATGAGGAAGTTTTACAAAATTACATGGAACCTTATGTCCCCCATTATCCTGGGTTTGCCTTCATGAACTTTCTTGACCTTGGTCTAGGTAGTGCATTCAATGCACAAGATTTTTTTTGAAAAGGTAAGAGCTTGGAGATTTTTTCAAATAAAATTTGGCAAACATAATTAGTGGTAACAAAATAATAATTAAAGTTGTGAGTGTATCAGTTTTCTAAAACAAAAATAATTACTAATTTAATAGGAATTTATATTGTGCTATAATTTTCTTGGGAGCTGGTAGTAGACATTCAAGACAAGTATGATGTTAACAATAAATTTGATAACAAAATAATTGTGATCCTTCATAAGCTACTGAAAAAATGGCAACTCTTAATTTTGGTGACTATGTAGTTAATTATTATTCAAACCAAAAAAACCATTACTTTTAGGTATAAGATACTTAAAGTTTTAAATGTGACATTCAAAAACATAGTCATACATATACATGACAATCACATGGTACCCATAACTATTATTTTTTAATTAAGATACATTATAGAGCAAAGCAATAGTTATGGTGTTTGTCAAAAAGCAGGGTACCACTTGGTGACCATTAAAAAATACAATGGATGAGATTAAGTGCACAAATGTAACTCTTAACATGGTCACACTATCATCAAGAAAGCACTTTGTTGTCTTCATTAGCACTTTCTATAAATTTTCATTATAGATTTCTACTTTGACCAATTATCTACTTCTCAACTAGATTGTCAAGTTTCTTTTGTCTATTTTTCATTTTTCTTTACTTCAAAACAAAGTATTTTTGTATCGAAAAATAAACCTAGTTTATATAAGATTGTTGGTATATCTATTTCACATCCTATAACTTTGTGTGTTGACCTTGTCTAAGAATATAATTAATTGAAACTTCAAGCTTTAAAATAATCTTTACTATCTCTGGATATGATGTTTGGACTCCCAACATTTGTTAGAGAGCATTATTATATTTCATTGCTATGTACTATTATGATGATTAATATTGTTATCACTTAAACATTCATATAAAAAAAAAATTATCAATATTTGATAAAGACTATGCTTTGAAATGTGCACTATCAATAACTAACATGACATGATATCTTGAATTTTTGTACTTGATATGACTCTTTAGGATACTTTTCCAATATTAACAATTATAAAGAATTGCTTGGCAAAACTTGATTCTAATTTTATTACCTAATTAAAATTGCAATTTAATACTATTAGCACTTAAACAAATATATAATACTTTTTGTTGTCAATATTGGATAGACTTTATGCTTTGAAATGTGGACTATCAATAATTGACATTACATTATATCTTGAACTTCCACACTTTGACTATTATGATATTTTTTCAATATTAACAATTATAAAGAATTGCTTGACAAAACTTGATTATAATTTTAGTACCTAGTTAAAATCATTATTTAATATTGTTAGCACTTAAACAAGCATATAATACTTTTTGTTTTCAATATTTGATAAAGACTTTATGCTTTGAAATGTGGACTATCAATTGTTGGAAATATTGTCATTGATGTCGAAGACATATAAGAGATTGTTAGAATGTTGTCATTGATGTCAAATATATATGGATTGACCGTTCAAAGATAAAATAGCACATGATACGCCTATAAGAAATGGGTGTTGCTATTTAATATATGATGATACAAATCCTGTGGGCAGCTTCCTTGCTTCCAATGAGTAAGAATTTTGAAGAAGCAAAACACATGGTCAAAATGCTCTAGTGAAGGATAAAGACATTGAACAAGTTGAAATAGAGATTATAAGGAGTGTATACATACAAGCATACTTCATAGAAAAGAAATGTCAAAAAGTCAAATTGATAGACCAAATTGAAGTATGTCAAACAATTAAGAGTCAATCAAACTTCAACAAGAACTAATGGGAAAAAGATACATACAACTACGGTATGCATCATAGAGATTAAGAAGATTATATTAAGGAATTTCCACCTTCATTGACAAAGACGAATATGTGAGATTTGGATCACTATGCAAATTCGTTATTAGCATATTATCATAATAAGTGGCTAACCTCTTTTGAAAAGCCATGTATTGGTTTAAATAGAAGATATGTTGGAAAGTAAAATTAAAAAATAAATAAAATGTATCATTAGAATATCGACACACATTGTGCAATTTCAAAAGCAATTATTATGAAGACGAAGGCAGTGATTAACTTTGTGAAGATGGTTGATTAATTAAAATTAATTTTGTTTTAAAAGGTTGCTCACCTTTGGCACCCAAGATATATTTCATTTATAACAAACAAAGGCAGCCATCATACTTAGTATATGGTGTGATTAACATGTTATTAATGACAACGATGAAATAATGAAAAGGAGTGCTTAAAAATAATAAAAGCAGCGATTCTAAGGGAAAGACAAAAAACCACAAAAGACAAAAATTCAAAAAAAGACAAAAAACCAACAAAAGACAAAAAATTCAAAGGAGGATGAAAACCAAAAGCAGCGGTGATTCTTAAACAGCAATTTTTATGTTTCAAAAAGGTGTGATTCCATCTATTAAGAGATGCAACGATCTATATGATAGTTTTGAAATAGGCAGCGATTAATATGTGATTTAAGACAATGATTCAAGAGAATTTAAAAGCAATGATTAATTTAGAAAGAAGGCAATGATTAAGGAAAATGTGCAACACTTAGATTAATGGTAAACAACAATTAGTTTTTGAAGGATAAGATATGTCTCTTTGAAAGGAAACTTCTATTCAAAGGGTTACATCATTTCATATGGATATAAAATGAAATAAGATTTGAGGAGAATAGATGAGGAGGACCCGTGTGAAGGGTTGAACAAGTGTGATATCATAAATACACCAGCAGAACCAAGAGTATGAAGAGCAGATTCTTAAGAAGAATACACTTAGATTTTAAGATGGATTTGTGAAAAGTTAAAAGGTAGATTTATATGAAGATTTTAGAGAAGATTTATGTGCAATATCATAGCAGATTTATAAGCAACCTTATAGCAAATTTTTGAGAAATTTTGTATATGAAGAATATATAGAAGAAAAGATCATACTGATGTAAAATCTATGCAGAGATAGAAGAGAAGATTGTGCAGATATTGAAGAGAGATTTATAACAGAACATATGAGCAAAATAATGAGATTCATGAGAGATTTCAAGGCAGATTTGTGAAGAGTGTTGGAGCAAATTAGAGAAGAGTTTTTTTTTTTTTTTTGTGAAGGAGTTTTTCAAAGAAGATGAAGACTTTGTTGTGTTGAGGTTGGTGCCTCATATTGGATAGGTTGGTGCCTACAAATTTTTGTATGTGGGGATTGGTGTCTCTTGTAGGTTGGTGCCTACAAACTTTTAAGAAGAGTTTATATAAGCAATATTTTTCCATGGTTTTCTCCCATAAGGGTTTCCACGTAAATATCGTGTGTTATTGTGTTCTTCTCATGTGCATGATTATTGATGTTGAGTAAATGAGGTTATTGATATTGATCAAGTTTTAAACATGGTATTAAGTTTGAAAAAGTAAAGATTGTCATTATACTAATTCACTCCCCCCTTTCAATATAACTGTGTGTTCATCAATTGGTATCAGAGCGGGTTCCTTTGAATAGTCTAACCACTTGAAGGTAGATCTAAAAGAGCACACATGGCAAGAAGAAAAGGAAACAAGGAAAAAGGTAATACCAAGAAGAGTGTTAATCAACAAGCAATAACAAAATCAAATGCAAGTAATGAGAAAGAAGCAAGCAAAAATAATGAGGTGACAAATGGAACACAAATGACTATAGAAACAAAGCATGGTATCGTCGAAAGAGAAAACCATCTTGTGAGTGGAAGAAAAAAAGAGATGAACTTAGAGGAAAAGGATTTAAAAGAATATGATGAGAATGTTGATATAAACTTAGAAGAAGAAAATGACGAAGATCATAATGTAGTGGATTTTGAGGAGGAACTCTATTATGCCTACAGTGAGATCAAGAGGCTTAGAAAGGAGAACCAAAAGCTAAAGCTACAAGTTCAAGTGAAAGAAGCAAAGCTAAGGAAAGCCAAAAGTTAGCACTCCTCCAGAAGTTGAAACTAACATATTCAGAAAGCCCCTTTCGTCGAAGCAAGCATATAAGTTCAGGTTCCAGAATCCATTTTATGGATATTGTTTTTCTTGTAATAACTTTGGTCATAAAGCAATAGATTGTTGGACACATGCAAGAAAATTTGGTTGGAACAAGAATAAAAGTTCGTGTGGGTTGTCAAATAAGAATTACAACAGCATATGCTACAAATGCAATAACTATGGACATACTGCACAATATTGTAGAAGTGGCTTTGTGAAACCATCTAGACAACAGAAGATGAAGGATACCATGACCAAACGAAAAGGAAAGTCTAAAAGTTTGGAGAAGGAAACAAGAAAAAGATAATAAGAAGGATAAACCTATGCAAATGCAAATTGCACTTCATGCACAAGTGGTATCACTAAGTTTATAAGGATAAACCTATCATTCAGCCCCATGGAAAAGATAAATCAAAAGATGAAGTATCATAAAACTTGAAGAGAAGAATCCACATGTCTAATAGATTGGTATTAAAGGAAAGTAATGAATTGGTATTAAAAGGAAACTAATGAATTGGTATCTACATAATTGTTGGATATGTTCAAGATCCTAGATAACGAAAGATTGCATAAATTTAACCCATGCACATAAAGCTAGCATTTACAAGTGTCTCCATAATATTGAAAATTTGGGAGAGTAGGAATGGGGATCACAAAGCTTTAACATTTCATCATAGCATGAGAAGATATGAAGAAGAAAGTGGTGAAGATGTTTTGTAAGAGTAAACTTGATGAGAGAGTTTTCTAAAAGCCTAATAGGAAGATGAGAATGATCGAAAGGAGTCTTTTCATGAAGAGCATGCTTGTATATTTATATTTGACATTTTCGCTAGAACACACAAGCATGGGTTGAAAACAAAGGAATTGAAAGTTGGATGGTTGTGCTTATGTTCAACTTCACATTAAAGGTATCCCTATTAATGTAATGATGCCATAGAAGACATGGATGGAAGTATGGTGAGCATCCCTTCACCGTTGATATCAAGAGGAAGAACTACGAAAGGAATCTTCAAAAGAAACTTAAACATGAAGAAGAGAAAATTGCATCAAGACTCGAAAGAGTTAAGCTATCATATGAGAAATCCAAATCTATTTTGGATAATAGTAATAGAGAGGAGTATATTGCCTTGGAAGTTTATAAAAGGGGAAAACTTCAATGTGAGCAACACTTGGAAAGAGATAGATCATATATAGGTATTGAAGAAAATAAATAGGAAAGTGAGTTACCATTTGAGAGAAAATAAAGAAGTTCCCATACAAGAAGCAAAAAGACAATCATCTAGTTTGTGGCAATCAAAAATCTTGTAGAAGAGAAAGAAGATGAGAAGACTCACAAAAATATCAAAAGGATGATCTTCATTTTGTAGCTAAGGATAGAGAAGAGCTATACATGCATAAGAAAGTAATGGGATAGCTAAATAAGTTCCTAACTTGTGAAATCAAGGAGATGATCCATATTCTCTTGGACAACTATAGAGGAAGCGTGTCACCCAAATAATATCATAGAAACAAAGGGTGGAGCTAGAGAAAGAGGAATATTAGAGTAAGGGGAACATGAGAATCTCCAACAGAGGGAGAAGTGTATCCCTATCACATTGGATGCAGGTATTCAAGAATATGATTAGATGTTTCCCATGATCCATTTGTGGATAGATGCTTTATAAACATCCCTTTGCCATTGATGTCAAAGGGGGAGAGATATAGTAAGGGGGAGCAATACAAAAATTATGTTTGTGTTGCCATCAATGACAAAGGGGGAGATTGTTGGAAATATTGTCATTGATGTCAAAGACGTATAAGAGATTGTAAGAATGTTGTCATTGATTCAAATACATATGGACCGATTGTGCAAAAATAAAATAGCACATCATACGACTATAAGAAATGGGAGTTGCTATTTAAGATATGATGATACAAATCCTGTGGACAGCTTCCTTGCTTCCAATGAGTAAGAATTTCGAAGAAGCAAAACAACATGGTCAAAATGCTCTAGTGAAGGATAAGGACATTGAACAAGTTGAAATAGAGATAATAAGAAGTGTATACATACAAGCATACTTGATAGAAAAGAAATGTCAAAAAGTCAAATTGATAGACTAGATTGAAGTATGTCAAACAATTAAGGAGTCAATCAAACTGCAACAAGAACTAATGGGAAAAAGATACATATAGCTACAGTATGCATCATAGAGATTAATAAGACTATGTTAAGGAATCTCCACCTTCATTGACAAAGATGACTATGTGAGATTTGGATTACTATGCAGATTCGTTATTAGCAAATTATCGTAATAAGTGGCCAACCTCTTTTGAAAAGCCATGTATTGATATAAATAGAAGATATGTTGGAGAGTAAAATTAAAAAATAAATAATATGTATCATTAGAATATCGGCAAACATTGTGCAAGTTTAGAAGCAATGATTATGAAGACAAAGGCAGTGATTAACTTTGTGAAGATGGTTAATTAATTAAAATTAATTTTGTTTTAAAAGGATGTTCACCTTTGGCACCCAAGATATATTTCATTTATAACAAAGGCAGCAATCATACTTAGTATATGGTGTGATTAACATGTTATTAAAGACAACGATGAAATAATGAAAAGGAGTGCTTAAAAATAATAAAAGTAGTGATTCTAAGGAAAAGACAGTAAACCACAAAAGACAAAAATTCAGAAAAAGACAAAAAACTACGAAAGACAAAAAATTCAGAGGACAAAAACCAAAAGTAGCGGTGATTCTTAAGCAACAATTTTTTATGTTTCAAAAAGGTGTGATTCAATATATTAAGAGGTGCAATGATCTATATGATAGTTTTGAAATAGGTGGCAATTAATATGTGATTGAAGGCAGCGATTCAAGAGGATTTAAAAGCAACGATTAATTTAGAAAGAAGATAGTGATTAAGGAAAGTGTATAACGCTTAGATTAATGGTAAACAACAATTAGTTTTTGAAGGATAAGATATGTCTCTTTGAAAGGAAACTTCTATTCAAAGGGGTATATCATTTCATATGGATATATAATGAAATAAGATTCAAGGAGAATAGATGAGGAGGGTGTAAAGGGTTGAACAAGTGTGATATCATAAATACACCAGCAAATCCAAGAGTATGAAGAGCAGATTCTTAAGAAGAATACACTCCGATTTTAAGATGGATTTGTGAAAAGTTAAAAGATAGATTTATATGAAGATTTTATAGAGGATTTATGTACAATATCATAGCTAATTTATAAGCAGCCTTATAGCAGATTTTTGAGAAATTTTGTATATGAAGAATATATAGAACAAAAGATCATGCTGATGTAAAATCTATGCAGAGATAGAAGAGAAGATTGTGCAAATATTGAAGAGAGATTTATAACAGAACATATGAGCAGAATAATGAGATATTCACGAGAGATTTCAAGGCAGATTCGTGAAGAGTGTTGGAGCAAATTAGAGAAGAGTTTTTTTTGTGAAGGAGTTTTTCAAAGAAGACAGACTTTGTTGTGTTGAGGTTGGTGCCTTATATTGGATAGGTTGGTGCCTACAAATTTTTGTATGTGGGGATTGGTGTCCCTTGTAGGTTGGTGCCTACAAACTTTTAAGAAGAGTTTATATAAGCAATATTTTGTCATAGTTTTCTCCCATAAGGCTTTCCACCTAAAGATTGTGTGTTATTGTGTTCTTCTCATGTGCATGATTATTGATGTTGAGTAAATGAGGTTATTGATATTGATCAAGTTTTAAATATGGTATTAAGTTTGAAAAAGTAAAGATTATTGTTATACTAATTCACTCCCCCCTCTCAATATAACCGTGTGTTCATCAATCTTTGTAGTTAAGTCCCAATAAAATTACATAATTTGGTACTCTCCAAAATATCTCCTACTAGTCATTGGATGAGCTAAAAAGACCAATCAATGGCTCACAAGGCATAAGACTCGTTGAAAGTTTTACAAATTGAGTAGCAAATGAAGGTCCCTTGATCTTGGAAGAAACTTCATGATTACACATGTTGAAATCAAAGTAAAATTGGAATGGATGACCTCCCAAAAAGTCTCCATGCTTCATCCACCATTCATACTCATGACAAATGAATTCATTTGAACCACTATTCAAATTAAATCCTCTTTGATAGAACATGAAACTTCAATTTTTTATATTTTTTTCCTCATCTTGTGCTCATATGCTTTCTCTAAAAAAAAATTCAACTATTAATCATCCACTTTACTCTTCCATTAACTTTCCCCGTTATTATTTGACTTCAATTTTTTAAGGAGTGAGTTTTTCCCTCACTAAATGTTTCTCGGTTGCTTTCACACAATTATATCATATCTTGTTTCCCTAACATTTTAAATCAAGCCTTCAACTCATAAGCGATAACTGATTCCTCGCTATTTTAACAACTCTTAACCGGATTTCACCACAAATAAATTGTCGATAGTCCGGCCGTCTCTCGAGACCCAGGAATGCCTCACCCACTTGACACTAGGAGAACTGGATTGCCCTCTTATTAACCAAGATTAGAAAAACAAATTATGAATCAGTCCTACTCGTTAAAAACCAGTTCAAAACCAGTTCAGCCAACTGAAATGTCCTAAGAACATTATTTGCATTTCATTAATTAAAAGTTGTGTTAGATAAATATCTTCAAGCCGTTCCAAATTGTCTATTTACTTATACACAATTTCTTTTTCACTTCGGATGTGTTCAAGTTTCCATCATATTTAACACAACATATACTCACTACTTACCAAGGCCTCACTACTTACCAAGGCAGGTGACAACCATACTTAATTTCCCACATGTAACCCTTTATGACTTTAAAGGTTCTTCTATCGAATTTCATCTTAGTAAATATTAAGGTAAGTCGCCACTGCAATACCGACGATTGAAGCTTTAAACAGGCGGTAACTGGCTTCTATAATCATGGAGTTGTTGTAATCAACATATGTGCGAGTTTGCAAGAGATAACAAGGGTAAAAGAATTGCCTTCTATTTTTCATTGAGAGGCTTTTGTATGAAGTGCTGCCCGTGAACAGCAAAAATTATGTTAAATTGTGATTGATAGCATAACCTTCAAAGATACAATGAATATGTTTATGCTTTTAGTAAACCTTATATAAGGGGTACCCTACAGCCACTCGCTAATAGGAATGTCACAATGCATTGGGTACGCATGGCTATGTACCCAGTGGGCTAACGTAAAGAGAATAGATTGAAAATCTTCAAAATTGTGAATTGAATTTGAGGACGTAACCAAAAAACCACCTTAAATAAAGATTACATGCAGTCTGAAGTGCACGTTTTTTACATCTGAGTAGTTATTAAAATGAAAGAAGAATATTTAAAGCCTCATTTGTTAAGGAGGGGACGAGTTGCCTAACTAGATGACAAATGAATGTCTGGCATAAAACGATTTTGAATTAGAAGCAGTGTCTGTGAGAGTCTTTTGCCTGTTCTTCATAGCAATGCCAAGAAGTGGAGTAGAAAACCACCTAAAATACAAAGGTTCAAAAACACTAGAATTACACCAGAACTTGCTATTCTCAACACATTAATGTGTCTGAAGTTTGAACCCTAAGTTTTTACTGACAGGCACGCTAAAGGTATTTGAGCCAATGTTATGTGGTGCAAGGCAGAATTTGGACAAAATAATACCAGTGAACCATTTGAGCATGGGCATTTCCATGAAAATCATTTTTGAAAAGTGCACTGTTAATCCAATAAAAAAGAAAACTGAAAAACAGAAACTTGCATATTTCCTTATTATATACTCAAATACTTGTGTACAATTATTTTAAGTCATTCTAGGGATTGAGGCTCCCCATATCTTTTTCACTGCATTTTAAATTCTGCTCAACTGCTAAGTTAAAGGTTTAAAATAGTGACCGGTGACCAAATAAAGAACCTTGAAAGAATTCTACTGCCCAGGTTTAAGCTCTGGCGACATAAGACCTTGCACTAACTTTACTCTGCAGCTTTCCCTTTCATCCTATATATGTTTTGCCCTCCAGGATTGCCTGACGTAGTCTCTAGAAGATAAAAGACCATAGAATCAATATCATCACGAAAGATGTTATATGCTTCCATCACCCTTGCATAATTGAAACCCATGGATAGAACAGTCTGCATGCTGCTCGTGACTACACGGTCTGGAATAACTTGAAAATCTCCAAGCTGAGCCCTATGTTCATTTGTGGATGTTCCTGAGGCAATGAAAAGAAGAAAAACTAAAAACCAAAGCACTAATAAACTAAAACGTTGAGAATTCCTTTTGTCCAAAACAAACCTGGTAAATAATTAGTGAATGTAACCACAGTTGGCATTCAAGGAATAAGACTCACTTGCACTAGAAGATGAAGGTTCAGCTCCAGATGTGGACTCTTTCCCACCATGTTGTTGGATGGAACGAAGATATTCAGCCCGTGAAGCCTCCATAACCATGCGTTCAATTTCCTTCTCTGTTAGCTCCAAATCAGAGTAGAAGCGACCCTCAGCTAAAAGAGCCTGCCATCAAAAATTATGAGATGTTAAAAGTCGATACACTGCCCCCAAAATATGAACCTCAGCCTCAGGGAATAAAGAAGTTTGATGCTGAGAAAAAATGCCACCATCACATGTAAGTAATGTATGCACTATAAACTCAACCCCAACTTATTTAGTATATTCCATATTCAGCATGATACCGCTTTTTAGATGTCACTTTGGGAATTTTGAGTTCTTAGTCATGCCATTTGGGCTAACCACATTACAATCCTACAAGAATCAAAATATTTAGTAAGCAGTCGAGGAAAATTCTTTTAGTTTTCTATGATGATATATTGATTTACAGTAAAACTTAGGAGGATCATTTAAAACATATAGACAAGGTATTGGGAATACTTCAGCAACAGCCACTATTTGCCAAAGCATCCAAATGTGAGTTTGGGATGGTTGAGATTTTGTATTTGGGACATAAGATCAATGCCCAAGGCATCAACGTGGATGAGGAGAAAATCAAGGTGATAGTAGATTGGCCTAAACCTAAGACAGTGTCATATCTAAGTGGATGAGGAGAAAATCAAGGTGATAGTAGATTGGCCTCAACCTAAGACATTGTCACATCTGAGAGGATTTGCAGTACTCTATAGCTATTACAAAAGCTCTGTCAAAGGGTTCTCGTGGTTGGCAGCCCCACTAACAGACTTAACCAAGAAAGGAGCAATCTCATGGAGTGAGGCAGCACAAAGAGCTTTTGACAAGCTCAAATAGGTAATGAGTTCATGCCCTGTATTAGCTATTCCTAATTTCTCACTCCCATTTGAATTAGAATGTAATGCTTCAGAAGAAGGCATTGGAGCAGTATTAATGCAAAATAAACACCCAATAGCATTTGAGAGTCGCAGATCAAAGAATCCAAGAGGAATTACTCTCTTTATGACAAAAAGATGCATGCCATCATGCATGCATTAGCAAAGTTCAGACAATACTTGGTTTGTGGGAAAATTGTGGTAGAGATAGATCATAACAGTTTAAGATTCTTCCTAAATCACAAAGATTTGAATGACATGTAGCAAAAATGGGTAAGTGAGTTGCAAGATTATGATTTTGATATTGAGTATGTGAAGGGAAAGAACAATATCGTGGTTGATGCTTTGTCTCAAAGGCCTAAAAATATTGTGAGTGACGGAGACAACAAATTTATTAGTTTATTTTCGCAAGAACTTTTCTGATCGACTGGAATAGAATTAACACCAAGCACTAACTACCACCCACAAACAGATGGGCAAACAAAAATTGCAAACAAATGGTTTGAAGAGTATTTCAAGAATTATGTTACAGACCAACAAAAGGTGTGGATTAAATGGCTTCATCTTGGAGAATATTGTTACAATACCACTCACTGTATGTTAATCGGTATGACTCCCTTTAAAGCACTATATGGTTACAAGGCATTATCATTTGTAGATTTGATTCTTGCAAAATAGTGGAGTCCATGGAGCTAGAGACATGTAACAGCAAAGTATGTATATTTTAAAGACACTCAATGAAAACTTATGAGCCCAAAAATATATGTCGATCGCCACAAGTTGGAAATAGCATTTCAAGTTGGAGAATTAGTTTTCCTAAGGTTACAACCTATAAGCAATCTTCCCTCAAGGAAAGCGGTGAGGAGGAACTTGAGCACAAATTTTATGGACCTTATAAGATTACATGAAGGGTACGAGAGGTAGTTTATGAGTTGGAGTTACTAGCCAACAGTGGAATTCACAATATCTTTCACATATCTCGTGCCATGCCCAGAATTACCCACACTTGATGATGAGAGGAATGATTTTGAAACCTGAAGCAATCTTTGACATGAGAGAAAAGAAGTTAAGAAATAAGGTCATTCCAAAATACTTCGTTAAGTGGAAGAATTTTCCTTTGGAGGATACAACATCAGAAGGAGCAGACATCTTTGATCATCTGTATCTAAAATTGTTTTGAGGACAAGCAATCTTGGGAACGGCACTGTAATGCCCCCGCCTAAATTAAATACTATATCATCACAACCCGAACAGTACTTGAAGAAATGATTAAAGACAATCATAAGTACAAGATAACGTAGGGCAGCGGATGTTTCTATAGCCAATCCATAATCAATAATTAAAATGAGGTGATTTATATACACCTACGATTAACCTCAAACAAATACTAAATGATAATTAAAAGGTCATAAGGCATATAAAGGGTCATGACTATTGGAGAAATAAGGGTATATAAAGAAGATAAATCAAAGGGAAGGGATCATCAATTTGAGAATACATATTTATTTTTTCCCTATCAAGTATGAAATAGAGATTCGGCAATCCTGAGGACGAAACCCCTCCAAGATCAAAAATTTGAGGAAAACCCTTAATTTCTTTTGTCAAGTAGTGGACAAAAACCCCTAACCTTGGCAGAAATATTCAAGACATTTGTACAGAAGAGAAAGCTGCAATTTGGAAGAAGGATTACAGCAGAGACTCAAGAATAAGTTTTATATTTTCAAATTTATATTATAAGCTTTAAATCCGAAATATATAATAATCAAAATTATAAGTTTAAGGATAAATTAATATTTTTAATTAATTATGCAAGTATTATTGTGAGTGTGTGATATTTATTTAAAGCAAAAATAAGTAAAGTTTAGAAAGGAACATCACACCTTCCCAAATTTACATTGACTCTAGAGCACATAAATCATATTTGTCAGAATCAACGGGATCAGAAATACATCTAGTATATAAGACAAATGGGATTAGCTTTGTGTAAAAAGCCAGGAATTCAACTATATGCATGAATCTTTCAAAAGAAAAAAAATTCAAAGGATATTTTTCGTTGATGGATTAGTTTTTGTTTTATTTTGATTTTGATACTAATGTCAACAAAAGGCCAAGAATGGCTCATCAGACTCGCTGAAAAGTACACATCTAGAAAGTATTCAAAAAGAGTGCCCAAAACACCTCCAAAAAAGCAAAGCAAGAATAAGAAGTAGCAGAATACTCAAGAAATAAAAGCATAAAAGAAGAAGGCAAAGGGCTTAATATATAGAAACTAAGATTTGTCTTTATCTTAAAGAATGAGTTATAAAAATGTAGAGCTATTAATAAAATATATATTTGAACACAGTGATACTATGATGTAAACTCTAGTTGCTGCTTTCTCTATATATAATATAAAAAAAAGACCAATATATAGCAATGTTATAGTATGTAATGTTGTGACTGAGCCCATATAGCTCTGATACAGTGATACTATGATGTAAACTCTAGTTGCTGTTTTCTCTCTATATATATATTTGAACAAGGTATAGTGTATACAGATAATAATGACTAGTTTATGAAGCAGATCTCCAGATTGCCATAGTATTCAAAAGCATGGAGAAGAAGAAAGCTACCGAAAGCCATGTAGACAATAAGATAAAGGATCTTCGTAAGGCATACTCTTTATCTCACGAGGGTGTATCAAATAAAATACAAAAAATTTGAGAAAGCGTAACACAATCAATTTTATTGTCGCAAACTAAAATCAAAATTTTGCTCAAATCTACAGAAGATCCTCTTATCAAAAGTTGAGAAGTTTGTAGTTACCATATTGGTGAAACAAGATCTTTCCAATAAGGAATCAAGGAATAAAGAACATTGTGCAGACATACATCATTGCCATTAAAAAGCTCTGTTTTAGGAGATCACTCACATTCACCCACTCAAAAAAAAATTGTTTGCAGAGAAGGATCACTTCATCAAGAGAAAATTAAGTTAAAATATAGAAAATTGGAAGTATCTTCATAATCTTAATAGGATTTAAAGATTGGAATTTATCAACTCCTGGAAGTTTGTCCCTCAAAGCTCACAAGCCCTAGGTGGGGAAAAATAATGATAGCAGAATGATAATTAATTTACAGATAAATTAAATTTTATTTGGCATTTACTATATATTCTATGGTGTTTTTAAAGGATCCCCACCGTATGATATACTTGAGTTATTTACATTAAGAGCTCAAATTTTAGATCTTATCACTCATCATGATAGTACAATTTCATAGATGATTTGGAAGTTCCAATTAAAAACTGCACCATCTCACAGACAGCCAGCGCTATCTCTAAACCAAAATTTAAAAAAAAAAGAAAAACAAAAGGACGCAAATCTGAAGCAGATAAACTTCGGATTGAAGGCCATAAAGCGGTCGACAATGGAACCCAATGGACCATGGATGCCCCTCTCACTAGGAGCATGAGGAAGGGATTAACAAAGAAGGCAAAATGATATGCTCACGGCAATGGTTGGTCTTGCTGGGATCTCAGTTGCCTGTACCGTTTCGATCTTTGAGCTCTCATATTTTTGTCTTATACTCTCTCTTGGTCTAGGCATGCTTAAGGTTTCTCTTGTCTCTTCAGTATTTTTTGTGCTCCCCATTCGTGGGTCTGAAGCAGTCTCTTTTATTTAATTTGTTCTTTTTTTGAGAGTGGGCCCTAATCCCACAGCTTATCCAAAAATAAATAAATAAATAAATAATGGATTGCAAAAGAATGAACTCTCTTAAGAATAAAATATTTTAGCAGATCTAAATACCACAACTATGTGTACAGTAATTCAACTAGAATGTCCAGAAGATGGTGGTACTTCCTAGCAAAATCTAGGTTCTGCATCCAAAAAAATGAAAGGTATAACTAGTTTCTGCATCCAAGAAGAATGAAAGGTAGCTAGGTTCTGCATCCATTACTCAATCATTTATGCTTGGTCGATGTTCTATGTATTAAATTTGCCTCACAAGTTCACTATTGATCGTCAGAAAACTTACATTCTCGATTTGCTGGTCCTGCTGTGCTTTTAATGCAGCCTTCACCTGATCCTTATCTATATTTGCCTGAAGATTTAATAGGAAAACATATAGCAACATGATTATATGAGTGGAAGAAACATCAGATAAATTAATAGAGCATCAGGCATATTTAGTTGGTAATGAAATGAAATCAACCAGTTTCCCTAACTTGAAAGTTCAAAAATAACATGAAGCCAAGAAGAAAGTACACACCCCTTGAAGGCTGCTAAAGCCAAGGCCTGCACCAATTGCTAATCGATGTGGATCAACAAGAGAATTGTAGTGATTACCACGGTGATAACTAAGCCGAATAGGAGGTGAATCTGTATTGTAAGACCCATGAAATATATTGATAGGCTCTGCTAAACATTAAAATTTAAAACTGTTAGAATCATGACAAGGGAAGACAATCTAACACTGTCTCACAAATTATCATAAACCAGTGTCATGTATAGTTCAAACATCTCATACCCATACTGTACGAATAAATATGAATAGGACGATTGTAAATTTCTGACATTGCCTGGATTTCCATATTGTTTCCATAGACCTGTTTCATCAATCATACATCAACTGTCATTTATATGCATGAAGATATGTTGTAAAGCCTTCCTATCAACAAAATATAGGACATAAATCACATGCATAATGTACACAATCAACTTGTAAACCAACCATTTCCAAACAAAACAAATTATCCATCCTGGAGTGGATGCATACTGAACTGTAGGCACTCTTACCCATAGTAATGATACTCTGTGAGTCAATCAGACTCACAGAATACTGAGCCAAGTGGACTGTAACATTTTTCCGGCTTGGATTGGCAAAAACTCATAAGTTAAATCCACATGCTTCAAACACTAACTATTGTCATTTAAATTTTATACCTGAATATATGCATCTGCCACTGTTTACAGCAGAAAAAATATGGAAATTTGATAAAACTTTTAATATATTTTCAACTTGTACATACACTAAATATTCGTATCAAATATTCTTCTCTGATCCTTCATTAAGTTTGTAATATGGGGGTAAATTTGATAGTTCTATAGCCATATGTATATCACATGAAATGAAAAAACTTTAGGCATTACGTTAAATTTCTTAAGGATTGTACTTATATATCTTGTCTATGATGTTTCCTTCTTTAATATGGATGGCCCTGACATTTGAAAGGCAATGTTGAATGGATAAATATCATGAAAAACAAACTAGATATCTTTAAGCACTAACTCTACATTTGAGCATTGCATCATGTTTGTGGATGCAAATATTAATTTGCAACTGCTATACAGTAAATATTACTTTGAGAGATTTTAAATTTGCAACTTTGATTCGACACTGAGTTCAACTGTCTTGTAGCTCCTTCCCAGTTTTCACTTATTTCATGATCAACAACATTCTTTTCTGGAATGCATAAGAACCAAATCTATATAGTGAAATACATGTTAACATTTACAACATTTTGATTTTCCAACTCATTCTGAGATTTTACCGCACTTTTTTTGGCCCAATCTGAGTCTGAGTATTAATAGTATGTTCTTACTGATAACTTGGAAATGTTGTTCATTGTTCCATATGAATTGTTTCAGGCCAGAAAAAAAAAATTGCATTTCCAAAGATGCAAGATTTTCATCCATATTTTCCCAGATGATATAGAGGACAAGGGTACAATACAAAACAATCAAAGTGTTACTTATGGCCAAAGGCTTAGACAGAATTGACAAAACTATAGAGGAATTGCTCCCCACCTATATAATCAAATATAGCAGAAAGAGCAAATAAATTGTGACTCTCCATAGTTGCCAAACTAAGTCAGCCTGGATCATGGATTTTTTTCAAAAAAACCACACAATTTCCAAAAAAAGAGTGAAATGCAAATTTTCAGGAATTGTAATTTAATTGAGAGTTTTTCCTTAAGAAACAATCCTGCCCCAAAATGCATTGTAAATTCTCTTTTTTTCATTCCTAAGGTTCATTTTTGCATCCAATTTTTGTTCTTTTGAAAGCAAATTCAGTGGATGATTGAAACTTTAATGAAGCAACATCACGTGGATCAAGTCCAATCAATCAAGGTTTTAAAGCAACTTCGCATTTGCATCTAGTGTCAACCTATAAGTGGTTTATCTACTTTTCTTAAAAAATGCAAGGCCATATGGTGTTTCTCTCCTTTTTTAATTAAGTAGTTTTAAAATTTTAAACCCCATATGGTTTTTGACATTAAAAGAAACCCAAATAAAATTAAGCTTAAGGGTATATGGTGAGGATTACAGATTTTCTTATTTTCAGTATGCCTTAGCCCTAGCCAAAACCTTACTTTTTATGGTTTCCAATTATCATTAGAGAATTTTTTAATTTCTAGATTATACTAAACCTAACCCTAAACACTAAATATTTTAGGGTTTAAAATTAGGGTTAGGAATTTTTATTTAAATTTTTAGTAGTACTAAGTTCTAATCCTTACCCTAATGCTTATTTTTGCCTTTATTTTGCAGATTTTGAGTCATTCTGCCACAAAAAGAGGACTTTGCATGCACAAATGGCACAATCGTTCCTAACTATAACAAAATCATACAATTTTTGTGGCTTTGAATGCTATGGAAGTATTTATCACTTCAAATGGCATTTGGCAAAGGTGCCAAAGCATGATTTTTCTAAAATTTGACAAGAATGCAAACCAATGAGCACAAGATCCAAAATCTAGGTGATAAAACAAATCACACTAGCTAAATGCAAAAGGACAGTGTTTGTAAGATTTGCAAAGAATGTAAACCAATGAGCACAAGATCCAATATCTAAGAGATGGAAACAAATCACACTAGATAAAAGCAAAAGGGCAATAGAGATTGTTGAATGCAATATAATAGCTATTCAAATATAGAGGGTGTGAAAAGGATTACAATCAACCATCAAATTGATGATGGTGTAAAAATATAGAGGCCTCTTGGATGCATGACTCAAGATGACACATGTACAAGAAGTCATGAATCCTAATCAAAAGAGTCATTAACTCAATCAACTGAGACAATGGTGGCACCTAATTGTCATCAATCAAGGATTGGTGAGGCAATGGTGGCATTTGATTGTTATCAATCAAGGATTGATGAGGTGATGGTGGCATTTGATTACTCAAATGAAAGTGTTATCAAACGTCATTATTTTTAACTAAGCAAATGCAACCTACCTAAGTTAGCTTATCCTAGGTGCATAATATGCAATAAAGTAAATAACTAAATGCAAGAAATAAAATAATGCACCATCACCCCAATAAGTTGTAGACATGTTAGATACCCATGTAGAAAATTCTCTTCCAAAAGAAGAGAAAAGAGACCCCCTCTCCCCCCCCCCAAAAGAGAAGGAAAAGCTCCCTCCCTTGCCCCACAAAGGAAAGAGAAGATGGAATAACTACCTGAAATCCCTATAAAATAAGGCATTTGTATGCCTCCACAAATAGAGGAGGGAATTTGCATTCATATAGGCGCATGGTGAGTGTTGTAGTAGGTCCCTCTACAAAGAATATGCGCCATCCTTAGAGAAGAAAGAAACTCTAAGATGCAAATTTGTTGAATTCCCCCTTGAGGTGGATTGGAGTAATGAGGATGGTCTCCAAAATCTACTCACATGTCTCCATATTGATGCTAAGAGATGTCAAGATCTTACCAAGTTTCCCAAGCCTAACTAAAGAAAATAACAAACCATGTAGAAACTAAAATAGAATAGATAACAAAGACAATAATGCTCAAATTTCTCCAAGTCAATGATACACAGTGACAAGTGCTTATCAATCAAATCAAGTACTACATAATATTGGATACGATAACCACGTAAGAATGGCTCTCAACATAAGTATGAAATCTAAACCAATAAGAATCATGTACTCCTACAAAAGGTGTCAATGGTGATGAAGTTGAATTGGTGGAATTGAGAATGATTCCAATGTGTCACTATAAAAGCATGTAGAGATAGATAAAGAACATCAATGCCAAAATGTACCTTCATTAGAGTTTGAGGAGATGCAATTCCATGTGAGTTGTCATCAAAGAGGAGACAAATGTCCTCAATGGTGTTATTAAGATCCAGATGATAAGATTAAATGTCTAATGAGTAGTTCTCTAATAAGTAATCATCCCAATGAGATGGATCTGGAAAACAAGGATCGTGCTAGAGTTTAAAGAGAATCACGAAAATTCCTCCATGAAGCAACACTAAGCTCAATACAATTAACAAGAGTTAGAATCTTAGTGCATGTCATGTGACTACACTACACATCCAAAAATGTGTCCACATCAAATTCCTACGTATATACATCGCATGAACCACTTGCATCGATGATGTGAGCATGAACATCTATAAAAGGGGTTTTGATAGGTGTCTTGATATTATCCATGGTTTTTCCAAGAAAACATAATTTTCAGATGATGATGTCAAAATCTCCATATAGGTGTCAAGTAATTGTCCAAGCGATGCAAAGGCACTCTATGTGCACTATATGATGCAAAATAAAATTGGAAACAATGAGTCCAATGATTCCATGGACTTTTTCAATGTTGTCAAACCAATCAGCATTCCAATATATGTCGCTTGCTTCAAGAACAAATCCACCATGCATGCAACAATGAGTCTTGAGCCCTTCCATCCAAGACAAATAGTTGTCATGATCCAAAGTGAAAAAATAGCACTCAACCTTTAGAACACATGACAAAACCCTAGCTGATTAGTCAATTAAATGATCAATCAAAATAACTCCCCACAACAAACATAACAATGGCACTTCCTTAATAGTGTAATTACAATTGACTCAGTCAAAAGGTCCCCCATAACATTCAATCAAAAGATCCCTTGCAAAAATAAGGATGCCACTTTATAAATTGTGTCAACTACCACTTGCCAAAATCAACTAAGTGGTCTTGATCTTAGTGTTTTATGGATGCCATGCAAGTCAATAAGCTAAAACTACAATTTTGAAAAAAAATTGGAAAATCCAAAATGCTCTGATCAGAAAATCACAAAAATTCATGCACTTTCAAGAAATAGCACCATAAAACAAGTTTGTATGAGCTCAAACGAAGCCTCAAAAGTTCCTAAAACAAGAGTTGCTCAACAACACCTGCAACAAACTACAATTTCTAGAAAAACTAACACCAAAATCAAGAGCAACTCAAATAAAATAAAAATAAACCCAAAAGTCTATGAGCCTGGATGGCTGAGAATGAAGCCTTCAAAATCATGGTGTTAGACTTAGAAGTGCAATGAAGAGGGTGTTCAAGTTTTGGTGATGCAACCCCATGGTGATAGCATAACATGGCTGATAGAAACTATCGGATCTAACACCAAACCACATCACTAATGGCAAACCAAATTGGAGCAAACGGAAAACCACCAAGTAGGAATATACTTTCAACATTCTTAAAATTCCAAAACCACAAATTTTTTCACAATACAAACCTAAAAAGTGGTAAATTGTTATCTGTTTGCAAGAAAACCACTTAAAGTTAGAGTGAAACAAAATGGGATTTTGGATCCAATTTAGAGGGCATCAAGTTGGTAGACCACCCAAGTAACATCCTTGAAAAGGTTGCTTGCAACAACTAATGGATCGGCCAATAGCTAAGATATTACCCTAGCCATCGCTGATTAAATTTGTCAAGCAATAGTGGCTATACAGGGACCTCACACCTTAAAGTGTTGCCCTAACTAATGCAACTTGCCACCTACGAGTATAGGGTACCTAACCAAATTCGATTCATTTTAACACAACCTGCCCCTTGACCCCGCTATGTATCGCAACGAGGAACTCACCAGGGGTGTTGCCCCTGAACTCTATGAGGGTCGCTGCCCTTGAACCCTACGAGGGGAGCTGCCCCTAGACCTCGCCAGGAGGGTTGCCCCCAAACCCCAACAAGGGGTGGGGCCTCTCAACCCCACTAGGGGCATTGCCCCCAAACCCCCATGAGGGATGCTAACCCTCAAACCCATCAAGGTCTCCACTCCCAACCCCCACTAGTTATTGGCATCTATTGTCACATAAGAAATTTGATTACAGTAAGGGGGTCTAGGAATGGAGACCAAAACTGACAACTTAGACAATTATCTTTATGACTATCATAACATCATTGATCAATGATGAAGTATCATGCTATCAAAGATCAAATGTCATTATTATCTTAAAATATAATATTATATGATATATAAAATGTATTTGCAATTTTTTATTTTTTTATTTTTTTTTTGAAAACATATATATTATATACAGTTGTACCCAAATGCACCATGCCCAAGAAAAAAAATTGTTGTACCAGTGTACCAAAATCTCGTACCCATACCCAACCCTATACTAGAACAGGCAACTTAGGTAATTTTGAATAGGTGTGACTAATACCCCTTCAACTATTTTGCCACCCTCCTAGATTGAAGGAGATTCTCTCATTAAAAGAGATGGAATTTTGGAGATTTATGTGAATTCTATCACTCTGCACAAGAGGTATTATTAGCCATGTGGAAGTAACAAGAAATGATATCCCCATGTCTGATCTATGTTTTTTATAGGGCATTTTGTAAGTGTTTTATAATGCAACGACGCTTTATGGGGTTTTTCACTTAAAAGGGTTTTACCCACGTATACTGTGTAAGTTGTTAATGTGTATATCTTGTAACTCTAATTTTATTTTATTTTATTTATATTTATTTGTAAGGATTAGTGACCTAAGATCCAAATTTCTAACAGGTACCTTCTACATCCATTGTCATTTGTTTTCCTACATGGGCATGTGATGAATATTATCAGTTGGTCCAAGGGCTTGAAGTATGACCATGTGGAGCCAATTGGCTGCAGCTAATCAACTTGCAAACTTCTTGCCTGGAGCAGTACAACCAGATGTGGGTATTGGCCTTTCTTGTGCCAATTCAATCATCCTACCAAGTGTTCCTTCCACATAACAAGATTCAAACTTTTAAAAGGACTAAAGAACCGACATATACTTTGCTTGAAACTCAGCATTTCCACAAACTCGGATCCATCTTTGGGTGAACTTATAGTTTTTACTACGTCAATTCACTATGACACTCTTGGCACTCAAAACTCAAAGCCTTGAATTCCAATACAATCACATTTATAACTCATTCTATCAAGTAATGTTCAAGTGGGAATCTATTAGAACTGAAAGTTGTTGAAAGACTATTTACAAGTTAATGTTATTCAGGTAATGTTAAAGGCCACAAAATTCTTTCATTTCACATTCTTGAAATTTTCATCAATTGAGTAATGAAACCCCTTGTCTATTTCCAAGTAGATAACTCTATCTTATTAACTTGGCTCTAAACATTTAAAAGTCACAAAATTTTCATCAATTGAGTAATGAAACCCCTTGTTTATTTCCAAGTAGATGACTCTATCTTATTAACTTGGCTCTAAACATTTAAAAGCCACAAAATTATTTCCTCTCACATTATTGCAATTTTTAGAGCTTCTAAGTTGGGAGTATGCTTGGAATTGGTTACTTTTTGAACCTTCAAACTTACAGCTTACCATGTGGTGGTAAGAGCAAGCACATCCCAATATGTCTTACCTATTTATATAAGTTAATGCTAGCTATTAATCACCTGAGCTTGTATATTTATACTTTACAATCCTTTCATCCCTTTTGAACATGGGATGTCACCTCTAACAAGTATTGTGGAAGTCATGAAAGATGCAACCTTGTGCAACATATTCCTAGTTGCACATTGTTTTGATTCTTCAAATGAGAAATTGTAGCTGCTATAGATTCATAAAGTCACTGTTGAAATGCGTCCCGCCTTGGATATGGATCAGCATTCCCCCCAACAAAGAAATGATTCTTTTGAGAAAGTGTGTAACTTGTAACATTAAGTTGTTTCATTGGGAGGAATGACAAAGATATAAGCCAGCAGTAGCTGCAATCAAATGAATGATGTAAAATTTGTTATAGCTGTAGAATTAAGATAAAGGATGTTGGCACTGAAAAAAATGGCAATTGGTGTAAATAGTATCTTCCATTGAAGGTTTGATGAATAAACAAGGTAGTCCAATAATGGGAAAGATTGTAACTCTTCTACAAGCTTAGCATGAAGAGAGCCATTTACAATAATCCCAAAATATAAATGTTTGTATGGGTTAGACGATGGAAACCAATTCTAGGCAAAGCAAAGATAGTAGCCCTTCTGCAAGCTGCATGTGAAGATCCCACACAATAAATGTTATGATATTTCTTCGAAACTTTTTGTAAAAATCAAAAATATAGCAGACCACTTCAAGGGGGTGACCTCCAATAATCAGATAATAATATATGAATTCAATATTGTATGACATGATCATATGGAAGAGAGTTTTCTTTCTTATTTATAGACTAAATTATGTAAGGACATACCCCTTCATCCTACTTAAGAGGTATTAATGTATTAACTAATATTTATGTTAGGGTTAAGCATGCCACAAGCGCTTATCCTTACGAATATATAATATATACTTATGAATATATCATATTACAATCATAACATTCCATTCCGCTTCGGAAAAGCATTGCCCTCAATGCTTGACAACTCTAAAATCTTTCATATGAATTGTTCATAATTCCAAGTTGCATCCTCAATTGGCAAATTCTTCCACTTGATTAGGAATTTTGAGGTGGATCTATTTTCCAATCTGATTTTGGAAATTCCATGAAGTTTTTGTATATTTTGTATGAATACCTTTTCCATAATATTAGTGGAAAATAGATGAGAGGGTCCACAGAAATAAGCATTCTTAAATAGTCTATCCACAACAAGCCAGATTACATCAATATTATTTGTCTTTGGCAGCCCCATAATGAAGTCCATTAATATTTTTGCCCAATGTTGTATTGGAATGCCTAATATTTGTAAGAGGCCTAGAATCTTTATTATTTCCCTTTTGCTTTGTTAGCATATCAAACTTTCAACCACAAATTTTAGGATATTCACTTAATACCTTCCCAAAAGAAATTTTTCTTTATAGGATGATAGGTATGAACAAATCTTCTATAGTATCTTGTTAGACCCAAAAATCCTTTCTTAAGATCCATCTTTAACACCTTTAAGTGACACCAAAATTCTACTTGTTTCACCCTAAAGTCACATTTGAATTGTTTTGCATAGAATTTTTTTTCTTCCAATTTATTAACACTAGGAATATGAAACTTATCCTTACGAGTGATTTTGTTTAGCTTTTTGCAATGTGAGCACATTCTCCATGGATCATCCTTTTTGTTAAGAATAAGCATTGGGTATAAATAGGATTTTTTTGTTGGGATGAACAATGCTTTGTGCTATTAATTTAATGTCCTGATTATGGTCTCCAATTAGAAGTACAACCTTGGATTCTTGAAATACTCGTTGGTGGTTTTGAATATTCTCTTGAATTTTTGGTGGATCTTGAGTTATCATATCTTTTGCTTCTATAAAATGTAATTGTGCCCCTTTATTACAAGAACCTTTTTTGAGTAATTTTTCCATCCTATGTGAGCTAACGATTTCACTGGTGTTGATTTTATTCCCAAAATTTCATACTTTTTCCCATGTATCCTAAAAGACATGGACAAGTCTTGAAAATTGAAAGATATTGTTCCTAATTGTTTAAGCCATTGCACACCCAAAACTACATCCACTCCCCTAATAGGTATAGCAAACATTTTTGAATCTAGTTGATAATTTCCCATTGAGAGTTTTATATAATGGCATTTATCACCATAAGGTATTAGTTTCCCATTGGCTATCATGACTTGAAAATTAGAGATAGGATAAACAAAACAATTGAGTTCATTAGCTAAACTTCTATCGATAAAGTTATGTGTACTACCAATATCCACTAACACTTTCACATTTTTCTTTTTTATATTACCAATTACTTTGAATGTTTGTGGTGCATTTGTTTCATTCAATGTATGTAGGGAGATGATAGTTATTTCCTTTTCCTTGGAATCCTCATTCTTAAGTTTTATGTTTGATTCTTTTGTGCATACTTCTCCCTCTTCTTCAAGCTCATTATTTTCCTCACTACTAGAACACTTATGACTCCTTGACCATTTGCTATCACAATTCCAATATGGGTCTTTTTCTCTTTTCTCAATCTCTTGTTGTGGAGAGATTTTACTAATTTCTCTTAGGTTAAAAAAAAATTCCATGTTTTTGCTAGTAGCTTTAGTCACATTTCTATCAATTACTCTCATGATTTCATCTTTGGTGGTGTTTTGCTTATCATTACATAGCTTTCCTAGCTATACAAGGTTCAAACAAACGAACATCATGTTGAATTTGGTCCTTAAGTCCATCGATGTACAATTGTAGCCTTTGGTAAGGTGTCACCTCGAGAGCTCTAAGTGCCAATCTCAAATGCTCAACATTATATTCAAATAAAGACCTTATTTTCCTCACTACTAGAACACTTATGACTCCTTGACCATTTGCTATCACAATTCCAATATGGGTCTTTTTCTCTTTTCTCAATCTCTTGTTGTGGAGAGATTTTACTAATTTCTCTTAGGTTAAAAAAAAATTCCATGTTTTTGCTAGTAGCTTTAGTCACATTTCTATCAATTACTCTCATGATTTCATCTTTGGTGGTGTTTTGCTTATCATTACATAGCTTTCCTAGCTATACAAGGTTCAAACAAACGAACATCATGTTGAATTTGGTCCTTAAGTCCATCGATGTACAATTGTAGCCTTTGGTAAGGTGTCACCTCGAGAGCTCTAAGTGCCAATCTCAAATGCTCAACATTATATTCAAATAAAGACCTTAATTGTTTTAAATTTTTTAGATGGGTAAGATAATTTTCAATGCATGGTTGCTCATAGAAGGTTACTAATTCTTTCCAATTGAACAATTGTCCTTGCCTATCACTCATCTTTCATTGGTACCATTTTTGTGAGGTCCTAATTCTAAATATAGTAAAGCTATGTCAACCATGGCATTATTTGGTATATTGCGAAGTTTAAATTGTTGTTCTATGACGCTTATCCATGAGATTACATTTCTACCATCAAACATATGAATGCTTATTCTTGGTAGGTATAATTGTTGACCTCAAAAAGGTTCTCCTTACCCTTGATTTGGTTTATTAGGGTTGTACCCAGCTTGGTGGTTTTGTTGGGACTCTAATTATGATAAAAAGAAAATGGTTCAAAGAATTTATCTTTAATGAAATGTATCGTTGTTTCATGTCTTTGTGGAATTCTTTCCTCAATTTTAGGTGGTGGAAAATAAAATGGGTCCTTAGATTTCGTATGTGTAGAAGTTATTTGGTGTGAAAGAGAATTTGATGTCTAAAAATAAATTTCAAAGAACTAACCCTACCTAATTTTTGATAATCTTTCCAAAAATATATTTTTTTACAAAAATTCCAAAAATTGCAGCCTACAGAGCAAATAAATGAAAATTTTGACTAAACTTTGACCTCTAAATTAAAGGATTTATTTAATTGCCAATAGTAAATTACAAAGAACTAACACTACCTAATTTTTTATAAGCTTTTCAAAAATATAATTTTTTATCCTAAAATTTCGGCCTACAAAGCAATCTAATGAAAAATAAATAAAATATTAATAAAATTTGGAAAACTTACCAATAGTAAATTACAAAGAACTAACCCTACCTAATTTTTTATACGCTTTTCAAAAGTATAATTTTTTTAATTCCTAAAATTTCGGCCTTTAGAGCAAACTAATGAAAAATAAATAAAATATTAATAAAATTTGGAAAACTTACCTTCAAAGTCTGAATTTTTTTCTGAAAGCTTAACTAATACATACGTAAAACCCAAAAAAAATCACATCCAAATTTGCAACGGTTTGGAAGTTATGGTGGAAACAAAATGTTGGCCTAAATTGTAGCTCTAATACCACTTGTTATGATATTTCTTGGAAATTGTAAAAATCAGAAATATAGCAGACTACTTCAAGGGGGTGACCTCCTATAATCAAATAATAATACATGAACTCAATATTGTATGATATGATCATATGGGAGAGAGTTCTCTTCCTTATTTATAGGCTAAACTATGTAGGGTCATACCCCTGCATCCTAATTAAGAGGTATTAATGTATTTAACTAATATTTATGTTAGGGTTAAGCATGGCACAAGTGCTTATCCTTAGGAATATTCATGTTAGGGTTAAGCATGGCACAAGTGCTTATCCTTGGGAATATATCATATTAGGATCATAACAATAAATGCTTATAGGGTTGTCCAGATTCAGACATCCTAAGCAAAGAGAAAAGGTTTGTCCAGATTCAGACATAACCATAAATGCTTCTAGGGTTGTCCAGATTCAGATATCCTAAGCAAAGAGAAAAGGGCGTGTTCCACATTGGAAATTTTACCAATGATGCAAACTGTATGTCAGATTGCAGGTTTAACAAAACGAGAAATTTAATTTAGAAGAGATGGAACTGACTAATGTTACCAAAATGCTGCCGATACCAACTTGCAGATTATCCTGCACTAGCTATAATTATAGCCATTGCTTACAGTTGAAAGCAATAATTCTGCCACCATGCTGCTTCCAATTTGAATTGCAGGCAATCCTGTAGTGCCTAAAGCTGTAGCTACTGCTTACAAATGAATGCAACCTCTGTAATTGATTATACTCACTAAATATCCATAATTGGATTGATGTATATAAGGGATCCAATAACAATCAAATAGCTAAATACATACATAAGTTTAATTCTGCTCAAAGACAGATGCCTTATAGCAAAGCCCCATAAGGTCCCTAAAGTTAATATGCTTTGTAGTGTTTTTCTTGAATGATAAAAGTAGAACCATGACAAGCAGGACAATTTCTCCCTAGAATTTATAAATGATTGCACTTGTCAGCTGCAGCATTGCAACATTCCAATTTGAATAGAATTTCCTTTTGTCGTGTCAGCAGGTTGCATCAACTCACTCCAACTTGTATACCATTAATAACAGGACCTTAACTTGTGGACATCATCTAGCCTCACTCAACTGGCTCCCATACTCTGCCCACTTTCATTGCTAGGTTGTCCTCAATGCCAGGTTCTGCAACCCTGTCTTGCCAATTTTCTTTCTCCATTTTTCATTATATGGCATCACTTCCTAGAAGACTAAATCTTGAAGATCTGTGGCTGAAGCTGATTCCATTGTCCCCTTATGCTCAAAATCCACCTCAATGCCATCTTTGAATGCATTTGTTTCATGGCTGGAGGCAACACCCATTGTCAATGTACCTGCTGAAAATGTTAAGTCACTCCATAGATTCCCTAATGGAATGTGCCCTTGTTGGCTGCTTCATTGGTTTATGGCCAAGCATAGCTGCCCTCAAATGTTGGATTAACAATGTTTAGGGCTAAAAGATCTCTGCATAGGAGCTGCTGATAGGTGGTCATTGATACTTCACAATCATCAATGAATCCTTTGAGGAAAGAGCTACGATTTTTATAAGCAGTCCAGGAAATTCAAGTCCGGGTAAGGCTTCCCTTCACCTACATCTCTGGAATAAACCCTTTTAGAAATTACTTATTGGTAACAAAATCGAGAAATTAATGCTGCATGTGCTGACATCTATGTGGAAGTTAGTCTCAGAAACGGTCTCCCCAAAACTATAAGCATCGAATTCTTGGATTGGATCCACCCAAGTGAGAATGATTGGATTTCAAGCACTTTGACTCTACTTCTATTGCCGGAAGAATAAGACCTATCACACTTATGGTGTGGTGAGACATCAGAGCCCACAATGGCACACCAAACCAATCATAGGACAGTCAGCCAACTCACAGCAGCTTCCACCACCCTGGCCAACCAAGATGGGAGTAAAAACCACTACTTTTTATTCCCACCCGGATTGGTAATAGACACATGCAGCAACTACAAGCACTTATCCTTCAAATGTCTCTTATGTCATGAATATGGTCCTTTTTCCAAGGACTGCCCTTGAAACAAACATGATCAGCCCACAAATGAGATACCTACAAGCTACAATAAAGTTCAATGCAAGAACAGAAATAGGCATTCTAGAAGCCAAATGCCTAGACCTTCTAAATATCTCAATAACACCCCTAATAAATTTGTTGCCCATGTTTCCAACCATTAAAAGGATTTAAATTTTAATTCTAAGCATGAAGAACCTCAAGAGGAAATTGAGCAGATTGAACAGATAGGGTCGGTAGAAGCCATTGTCCTAAGAATAGGTTAAAACCACATCCTCATCAAATCCTTCTCCAAGCCTCACAAGAAAATGAATCAAATTGTTTGTCAATAGGAAATAAGAAAAAACGTTGTGACTAAAACTCAAGCCACTTCACTTTGGAAGCTTTCTCCACTAGGAAGAAGCCTTCTAAAAAATGATAGTGCTCTCATGGAACTATTAGGGTCTAAGTGGTGCCCTCACAAGAAACTACCTCGAGGATCTTATCCATGAACATCATCCTGCTATAATAGGTATCCAAGAAAACAAACTAGATTTACAAAGTTTTTTAAACTTTTGGAGATCTATCTGGAATGGTTCTGAAATGGAAGTTATTAGTGACAGAGAGGCTTTTGGGGATCTCTTATCAGCTTGGGAATCTAACAACCTTACTAAGATTGATAGTTGTCATAATGACCACCAGCTATATCTTACCTTTGATTTAGATGTTGTTATTTTCACCTATCCTTTTGTAAATTCACAAATACACGCCAAAGAATCTAATTCTTGTGATGAACTTCATCTTGACTTATTTCCTTTTGTGAAAATGGGTGGGTCCAAAATCCATGATCCCTACACAAAGTAGGTTGAAGACTTTATTTCATTGGCCGGTCTCCAAGATATTAAGCCCTCATGAGGGAAATATACCTGGACTAATAGGAGAATTGGTGACAATTTCATTGCTAAGAGACAGCTATACCAGCAAAAAAAGGGGGCCTATTGTAAGATAAAAAATTGCAAACTTTGCAATTTCCTTTGTTGCATTTCGCACTCACTTTAGTTGTCTTGTTGCATGAATGTTTTAAGTTTTTAACTCCTTGTTCAACCCTCTTTGTTGTCATCCCTAGTCATGTCCTAGTTTGTCATGTCCCCTAGACCCTTTTCATGTGTTTGATTTTGTGATTTATTAATGTCTTAGGTCCCTTGGTCCTAGGTGTTGACCCCTTCGATGACCCCTCTTACCCTACACCTTGTCACCATTTAATTTCATTTAATCAAAACATTTGATGAGATCCTATACCTTAAACCTAGTGCAACAACCACTTTTGAACTCCTTAAATCTTGCTTTGCAAATCTTCTCTAGATTGAGAACCACCACCTTTGGATGGCAAACTTTGTTCTTGACTAATCATAGGAAATTGATCCATTTTGGGCCCAAGGACTTCTTCTTCGAGTTGAGTGCAGCCAAGAGGTGATGTCCTTATCCTCCAATAAACTTCAATTTTGCACCAAAGATTCCTGCAATCATGCCAAGCAAAGTGACTAAATTTCCAACTTGAGTTCCCTCCACAAAATTGTTAAATAGGCCTCCTAATCTCATTTTTATGATTTTTTCACTACAACAATATTTCATATTGCGATCAATTTTTGAGCCATAGTTTTCAAAAGAGCAAGTGTGTGTTAATGATCAAAACATTTTTATTGAGTGTTGCTTTCTAACAAGCTATTGCAGAAGTTTTTATGAGCCTCTTGGTAGCCCCTAAAGCCAAATCAATGAGCAAAAGTATATTATTTCTAAGTTTTTGCAATAGCTAGCATAGGGTTTTGATTTCAATAGTTTGATTTACATCATATTTTGTTGTCTAATCTATAGAGTCTCCTTCTTAAGACATCCATCAACCCTCCTCATCCATATCCCCGTCCCCCATTCTCATTTTATTCATCTTTTCACTCACCCATCTCCCATTACCTCCATTGAAGCCCTTGGAATTCTTAGTGTGCATTTAGCTTGCATTTTTTTATCAAAAATCAAAATGATTGTATTGCTTATTAGTCATATTAGTCCATATCTCAATCTCAGTGTGTTCAAAATGAATTTTGTATTTGTGGGTCTTCACTTGTTTGTGTGATGTCCCCAACTCAAGCCATGTGGCTTAACAATGCATGGGCTGTCCTTTCCTTGGATTACCCAAGAGGAAGAGGATGTAGAGCATTATTGGGTAAGCATGGAGTCTTTGGCTTGTATCCTATTCTATTCTTAAGTTGTGGGCACGTCTTTTTATGCAACTTAAGTTATTCCTAGCCTAATATTATATTCTTAAGTTTTGGGCAAGTCTTTTTATGCAACTTAAGTGACTCTTAGCCTAAAGACTTATTATTACCCCTTTTTGAGTTTAATGACTTAAGAGGCATGCACTTTAAGTGATTTTTATTAAACATGTGCAAAAAGGGTCAAGGGGGCATTGGAAAATAAGGAGCCTATTGGCTCATTTTTTAGGGTTATATTTGGAGCATCAGATCGGGCTTGCAATGACTCTATGGCTAAGATTAGATCATACTTTTGGGAGTCATTATATAATATTTTAGGGTTCTTTTGGAGCTCATTTTGTTATCAGTCTTTTTTCTATTGCTGCTCCAATATTTGGCTTTAAGGTTTGAAAACCCTTAAGCATCCCTAGTTTTGGAGAGAAATACGGGCTCCCCCTAGTCAAAAGGGTGTTTGGTCCGTGATGCCCTAGCACATCATTTTCAAAGCTGCACTTCGTATCAGGTTTGGAGGCCATTTTGGGAGGTGAGATTCAGAATATAAAGATCAGATTTGGATTATCTACAGCAATGTGTCTTCATGTTTCTGAGCATCACTGAAGCTAATAATAGAAAGGACAAGTGGGGATAGACCTAGCACTGGTTTACTGGGGTTTTGGCAAGGACGGCTAGAGTTTGAAGATATTTCTGAGGTATTTGTGCCTAAATCTGCATACTGTTGATCATATTCATCTCAAAAACTAAAATGTAAGCTATTTCTGAAAGTTCTGGGCAATTTTTAGTGTGTTTTCTGTAACTTTTTTATATTCAGAAATTTCTATTAATTAGCAGAAAAATCAAAAAAATATTTTGAGCAAAGATCTGAGCTTGTTGAAGGGTTATCATTTGCAAATAAAATTTCAGAATTTTCTATTGCATATTTTTGGAGATATTGTGTTTTTTTCCATTATCCCCATTTAGGGATATTACAGTTTATCTTTATTTTTAACCCTTCAACATTTTGAGCTTTTAAAAAACCAAATATGGTGTTTCATTTATGCTTATGCATACTTTATCATTTTCACTTCAAACTAGTTTTGCCATCTCCCTATTTCAAATATCTATCCATCCATTACTCTTATCAATTTTTGTTTTCATTTGACAAGCACCAATTAGTTAGTCTTTCTTGCATCCTACTCATCAAAATTTTACTATTTGGTTGTTTATACTTGGAATAAGTGTGATTTCTTAGCATAGACATACATTACAATTTTTTTATTTGTACCATATGGATTCCTATTTGAGAGGGGGTTGATTGAAGTAACTTCCCCTTTGACCCTTTATTTTGCAAAAAAGGGTTTTCTTCGATGTTTTGTATTTGCAAGTTGATTTGAGAGAAAAATATGAAGAACCAAACATAGTATCAGTTTAGATGAGCGCTTAGAATGCTGAGAGGAAGCTCCCTATGATATTTCAAGTCAAACAAAGGTACAAGACTTCTCCTCCTAGTTGGACCCTGACCTAGGCACAAGATAGGGCTTCTCCTCCTAGACCTTGTAGCGATGCCCCCCTCACCAAATTGCATTATATTTGGTTTGGAAGTTCAAAATGACCTAATTCTAGTTTGTGTGGTTCCCAATCTTGAATTCAAGTGTATGTTTCCAAGTATTTGTGTTATCCTTCCTGTACTATATTTTTGTCTATTTTTCACCCATTTTGCTATTTTACTTCATTCTCTACTCATTGTCATGACAGGTGGCCATACTAAAAAATGATCAGAAGTTGACTCTACACATACCTAAAAAAGTTTAGTGGTCATGTGACCTTAGAGACGTCTCCTCTTTTACTTCTCATTTTGACACTTGTATCAAAGTCTTGAGCTCTAATTAGATGAAATTTGGTTTGGAACCTCTCCAAGCAGCCCACAATCCAAATCCACTAGTTCCCAATCTTTTCAAGTGCATCTATATCCAATCATTTTTCATATTGAGTTTTCTAGTCTAGTGTTATCATATTCCTATTTGTTGTTGTTTAAATGCACATATCTCACCAATGTTTAGACCCAACTCCATTGTTAAGTGTTTATGATATTGAACACACTTAATTTAATTAGTTTACACTTAACAACACACATTAAAATCAAAGAAGAGATGTGTCTTTTCTATGTTATACCTATAATCTTCAAGTATGATGTTGATTGGATCCATTTAACTAGTTTCCCCTCAAAAGTGGAATGAATTTAGACCTCTTGATGCCCTCCCAACAATGCTCAAAATTTGTGGGAACTCAAGATCTCCCGATTAAAGAAAATATTTGAGAACTTGAATCAAAGATCATTTCAATCCCACTACAACCAAACATTCTCTATTTCTCAAGCTTGGGGAAATTGAAGAACTTATGAAATCCAAGCCCCTCTTGAAGACTAAAAAATGAGACTCAATCCACTCCTAGTTGCTTGATAAAGCTAAGCCAATCAAGAACAACAATGAAGGCTCCAATTTTGCATGGCTTGGCTTCATGAAGGGAATGCTAATACTAGGTTCTCCAATTTAAAACCTCAATAGAGGTATCAAAAGAACCCAATCAAGGAAATTCAGCTTGACAATGCAACACTATCACAAGCTCCAGGGGAATTAAAGAAGCTGCCCATAATCATTTTAATGCTCTATACTAAAAAAATAGATGAAGACCCAATTGTTCAAGCCATAGTTGGAAAACTCGCCTAAAACTCGCGAGTTTTTTTTGCAAACGAGTAATAGCGATAAGAACTCGCAGGAAAAACTTGCCTTTTTTTGTGAAAAACTCGCCGACTTTTTGGCGAGTTTTTAAAAAAAACTCGCGCGATCAGACTATGAAGTTCGCCGGCGGCCAAAAGGTCATTGCATTTCATTTTTTTGAGTTTCTTTCACTCTTGGCAGAGCAAAAACTGAGTTTAGAGCATTTTGCACCATTTTTTAGTGATTTTACATTGAGGAGAAGAGATTTGAAGGAGGATTTCATCGGATTTCAAAGGCAAATTGGATTTCCAGGTAGGTTTTCTGTTTTTGCTTGTTCTTTCTTTTTTATTTATTTTTTCTTCATTTTTGTTGATTGTATGTTTAAAAAACATCATGAATGAATTGTAAAATAGATTTAAATACATTTATATTGTTGAAAAGAAGATTTAGATTCATCAAAACAAGAATTTGTGACATTTTTTCTGATTTTTTCTCATATTTTGCTGATTTTTCATTTTTTTGAATTTTTTTTCAAACCCTAGTTTGTTTTTTTTAATTTGATTCTTCTTGTTTGTTGAAAACATGTTTAAAATCATATATTAGCTTAATTTGTTTCTAATTTAAAGTAATTTTCTATTTTTTACATTTTTTTGTAACCCTAGTTTATTAATTTCTTTTTTTAATCCAATTTTTTTGATGAAAATGATTAGAATCTTAGATTAGTAATCTATATTGATTTAATCTATATGTTTAGAATCTTAGATTACTAATTTAAAGTAATCTATGTTGATTTAATCTAATTTAGCTTGTTTTAAAATTTTCTATCAAAAAACTAACAAGTTGTGCTTTCACTTTTGTGTGTGTACTTGTAGGTTAATTGATAATGGCTTCTGAATCCGCTTCTACCCCTACCTCAGCCCCATCCATGCCTACGAGTGGGGAATATGTAGGCACTCGTCCAGCAGGAGCTAGAGATCCTGCTTGGAAATATGCATATGAAGGACCAGAACCTGGAACAGTGTATTGCATTAGGTGTAAAAATGTATACAGTGGAGGCATCAATCGCCTCAAATACCACCTTGCAGGCATCCCTAGACGTGATGCTAAGGAGTGCCTAAACACCAATGACGAAATAAAAAGACAAATGAATGCAATACTTTCCGCTGCAGAAGAAAAAAAGGTGCAAAGAGCAAAGGCAAAAGCAGCAATGCAAGCTGCCATAGCTTCTTCTCAAGGTGTTGCAGTCAACCTTGAGTCACTGTCAGATGATGATGATATAGCAGCCGACATAGTGGGATCTCTTCGTGGTCCACGTGTGCGAAGGCAACCGCTGCAACCCGCCACCACCTCCATCCATTCGAGTACCTCTAGTAGACTACCAGGGTCAAGATCAACACCTACAGGCACAACCACGAGTTCACACATTGGTGATTTTTTTGTGCCTAGAAACACACCTGGTGCACAACCTTCTTTAGAGGCAACTGGGTGGAATAAGGAGGTGCATGAGCATGCAGATATTGCTTGTGCCGATTTTTGGTACTTCAACAACATCCCTTTCAATGTGGCAAGCTCACCTTACTGGCAAAATTTGGTGACCGCATTGACAGTTGCAGGGAAAGGCTACAAGGCACCTTCGCGCAAAGACTTGAGTGGGAGGTTAGTTTATATTCTTTAAGTTTAATTTATGTTTTTTAAGTTTATTTTATGATTAATTTAAGCTATTTTTTTGTTTACAAATTAAAACTGTGTACTTAATTTCACTTTGTACTTGTAGGTTGCTTTCTAATGCAACTGAAAGGGCAAGGGCAGCAATAGAAGAACAAAGAGAAGAATGGAAAAAATATGGCTGCACTATACTTTCTGATGGGTGGACGGATGGAAAAAACCGTACCATCATTAATTTTTTGGTTTCTTGCAAAAATGAGGTGGTGTTCTTGAAATCCGTGGATGCCTCCAGCATAGTAAAAAATGCAGAAAATTTGGCTAGAATGTTGGAGCAAGTGTGCATGGAGGTTGGGCTTGAAAATGTGGTGCAAATCGTAACTGACAATGCAGCAGCATATGTGGCAGCAGGAAGAATCCTCCAAGATAAACACTACACAATTTTTTGGACACCATGTGCTGCCCATGTCCTTGACCTTCTTTTGGAGGACATAGGCAAATTAGATTGGGTCACACCGATTGTAGAGGATGGAAGGAGGATCACTAAATATATCTACAATCACCCTTGGGTTCTCAGCTTGATGAGGGAGCACACCAAAGGGAGAGAATTGGTGAGACCTGGTGTGACAAGGTTTGCAACGGTTTTCTTAACGTTGCAAAGCATTCTTGGTGCTTTGACGGCTTTGAAACAAATGTTTGTGAGTCAAGCATGGGTAGACTCACCTTATTCGAAGAAGCCAGAAGGAGAAAGAGTTCAAAACATTGTCTTCGAGCCCCTCTTTGCACAAAGAGCAACAGAGATTGTGAAGGTAACTTCAAAACTTTGAGTTTGAATCTAAATTCAAATTAAACATTTTTCTTGAAGTTAATGTCTTTCATTGTAAATTTGTAAATTACTAAATTGTAACTCTAATCTTTTTTTGCATTTTTAAATTTATATTGTAGGTGTCAGAGCCCTTGGTTAGAGTGCTTCGCTTGGTGGATGGGGATCAAACCCCAATGGCGTATCTTTATGAGGCCATGGATAGGGCCAAGGAGGCTATTAAAAGTTATTATAAGGGGGACAGCCTCAAATTTGATCCCATTTGGGAGATTATCGATAGGAGGTGGAACAATCAACTCCGCCAACCTATCCATGCAGCAGGGTACTTCTTAAACCCCCGTTTCATCCACTCAGGCACCTATTCAGATCCTACTGGAGAGGTTATGGAGGGCCTCACTACTTGCATACAGCGGATGACATCCACACCTGATGAGGCAGATTGCATTGTTAATGAATTGTAGAGTTATAGAGAGAAAAGGGGTGCACTCTTCTCTTCAGACCTGGCAAAGAGAGCAGTATCTAGGCTGCCACCAAGTATAAAATTTGAAATTTACAAGTTACAAAAATGAAAAATTGATAATTACAAGTTACAAGTTACAAGTTACAATTTTCTAACTCTTTTTATGTTTTTTTTGTAGATGTTTGGTGGACACATTGGGGTGGAAAAACCCCAAATCTTCAAAAATTTGCCCTCCGTGTCTTGAGCCAGCCTTGTAGTTCTTCCAATTGTGAGCGCAATTGGAGTTTGTTTGAGGCTATCCACACAAAATAAAGGAACAAACTCGCTCAAAAACGCCTCAATGACCTTGTTTATGTGCAATATAATCTTCGATTGCACAAAAGAAAGGTAGAAGAAATATCATATGATGATCCAATTGATTTGGATGAGATAGATCCATACAGTGATTGGACAGGGCAAGGGGAGCAGCCTCCATTGTTTACTGAAGATGAGATTTATGATTTAGAGCAACAAGCAATGGAGGAGGGTGGATTTGCATTCTCATTGGACGACCTTGAGGATGACCCTGAGGAGTCGTCATTGCCAGTGCCACCACCAGCAGCTGCAGGAGGATCTACATCCAGGATGGAGGTTGAGGAGCCACAGGCACAGCAGGAGCAGACTCCTACGATTAGACCCTCTTCCGGTCCCTTACTGAGATCTAGACATGGGAAGAGGAAGATGTGATTCATGTGAATTTGTAAAAACTGAAATATATTAATGTTTATGTAGTATTTACTTTCAGTTTTACAAAAACAATTTGCTATTTTCATTTTGTTTCAGACTATTATCATATCAACGCATTGAGCACTCAGCATTCCACCTGAGGATGCCATTTTGTATCCAATTTTCTTTCATATCAATCAAATACTGCTTGTTTCTTATATGTACTCATTTATTGACTCATTGGATGCATCTTATCTTTGAATTTTGCAAAAAAAATGGGTTTTTAGTGAAGTTTAAGCAATATTTTAATTTCCCGAGTTTTTTGCCGAGTTCTTGCAATTGGCGAGTTTTCCAACTATGGTTCAAGCTTCTCTTCTCAATAACATTCTCAATGTTATTACTAAGGATCCTGAAATCTAGCGTTTCCAAGCGATCTCAATGGTAGAACTAACAATGATTGTTTTCAGCTCAGCCAAAGACAAGGCCTCTAGTCATAATGGCTTCTCTAATTCCTTCTATCATTAGTTATCTGTCCTTATTGTTGTAGATCTCCTTAATCAAGTTGAAGATGTGCCAAAAATAAGCAAGCCCATTGGCACCATTTACCCCACTCCTTTGGCCTTGATTCCCAAGGAAAATAAAATTGTTTCTTTCAATTGTTTTCAGTCCATTTCTCTTCATAATTCTTGTTACAAGTTTATTACCAAAATCATAGCTAAATGAATTAAAAAAAAAACCTTGGGTCTTATTATTTTTGACGCAAAAGGTTGATTTGTTCCTAGAAAACAAATCTATGACAATATTGTGATTGTCCATGAAGCTTTGCACTCCAACAAGAAAGATACTAAAAATTGTGGGCCATTAATGCCTTTGATAGAATCGATCTTAATTTTTGGATCAAATTTGCAAGCATTTGAGCTCCCTTTTTCTTTTTCAATGTGTACTTTTGGCTGCATATCTGATCCTTGGGTGGCCCCAATCGTTAATGGATCTCCTGCCAGGTTTTTTAAAGCAGCCAATCATTTGCCTCAAGATTACCCCCCTTCCCCCTATCTCTACATTATTCTTGACGAAGCTCTAGACCAATCCCTTTCAGCTGACAGAAGATCTTTGACTATTGGTGGTATTAAGATTTAAAATGAGGTGAGAGAAATTACTCATACTCAATTTGTTGAATACACTATCTTGATGAGGGAGACCACTAAACAAATATCAGAAATCTAAAGACCTACCTTGGTAATTTTCCGCTTGCTTCAGGAGCTGTGCTATTAATGCCAACAAGTGCAGGTTCTACACCATCAACACTTCAGATACTGAAAACAGAAGTTTCTCCTGGATTCTCTAGTTTACTCATGAAAGAATGAGTCTTTCCATTACCTGAGCATCCCTACAAGCTTTCAATTAAAAAGTGTCGACTGTTGGTCCAATCTTTTGGAAAAAACTAATAACCACATCCTAAGCTATAGCAAAGGTTCACTAAACCTAGAGGGTTGGTTGCTCTTGATAAAATCAATCATATCTAGTCTTCCTAGGGGAAAGGATCCAGTAGTTGAGTATGTTCCAATAGTTGTTATAGCATTTGTTGATTTAATGCCCAATACTTTTAACAATATTGAACCAATAGTTGTTAGTGTTGATGATAACTACCAATAATTGAATAATATGTATTCATTAGATCTAAAAAGCAACAAATCATGTGATGCCACATCATGTATTCGTATTGGTGAATCAGTTGTGTGATCCTTGCACCAAGTTTAGAGAATAAGCAAAACACTAAGATCAAAATGTTCCAATGGTTAGTGAGACAAAAGTGAGACAAGATAAGATCCTCACCAGAGGATTCAATCACAAGAGTCTCCATATTTGTCTCCAATGTTTGAAAGAAAATGAATCTCATCTCCTTTTTGACTAAGAAGTTGCTTCTGTCTAGGCCTCCATCTATCACTGCTTCGAAGTCCAATTTCAGAACAGACTAAACTTGGAAAATTGCACTTAACATTGAAATGACTGCTACAGAAGTTAACACTAACAGGAAAACCTTTTATTAAATTTTTAAGGTTCTCCTTACCTTTTTTAGTATGTGGTTTATCTGGCTTAACGAAATGAAAGATTTTTTAAGACACGTTCTTCTTCTTAAATTTTAGCACACTATGGTTGACAATACCATAGCCCACTTCAGACATAAGGAAAGTTCAGTTGTTTCTTGTGTGGATTTGAACCTTGTCAAAACTTGGAAGCTTGATGGCCTCTTTGGCACTCTGTCTTTTGGATCCCTCCTTCAGATATCCATCTTTTTATAATGAGGCTTAACCCAATCTCAAGATCTTGGACTTCAGCATCAATTTAGGGCAGGCTTCTCATAATATTGCTGAGTTTATGTGCTGTAACTTCAGCCTCTCCTTCACTGTTAAAGAGAATCTCAAGACTCTCACTGTTCCAGAGACTCCAACTGATCATCTAATGCCTCTCACGTGAACAAAAAGCAAAATCCATTCGATTTCATCTTGTCCTTTCTCAAATTTCTAAGGTTCTCCAAAATTTTGATCAAATTAGCTGGCATCCACATTCCCAGTAGGCTGAATCATCTAGCAGACAAGAAAGCCAACAAAGAAATCCAATTAAGCACATGTTCTGCATGCATACAAGTAATACCTCAGAACTCAAAGAGAAAACACCTCACATGACTCCTGGGCCCATTTCTTACTTTCCCCACCCCTCTATGAGCCTACTGTAACTAATCTCTGTATCTAAATAAAGATTTTATTTAAAAAGATACTAACAGGACCTTGTGATATTTCCTCCACTATTATTTATTTTCCTGCATGGAGATGTGCTTCCATGTGTGATTGTATCTATTGGTCCAACTCGTCAAGTACATCTGCTTTTGACGGACCATGCCTAATCCCCTGGCATTTAGCAACATATCCTCAGCTCCACTACTACTTTGCTTATGTGCTTTCTGTTCAACCAATGCTGACTTGGAGATTCTGTGTGATTATCCAATCATTCTCTGAAGCCTGTCCCTTCCACATACCAATCTCCAAGTAACTACCACAATCATGTACTTCTCACTTATATCTCAGAGCTTCCACAAGCTTAGACATATTTCTAGATAAAAAAATTATTTGTTGTGTTGTCAAATTCCAAGAAGACCTAGTCAATAGCCAATCCCTCATCTAGCACTTGAATCTCATACCCTTCAGTACAATGCAACTGCATTCCTCATTTCACTCTGTGAAGAAACAGACTCCAAAAAGAATTTTGCAGGCTTCTGAGTATGTGACCCCATCTAATATCTAATTCACATAAAACTTGGCGCTTGGCATTCAAAACCAACATAATTCCTGCTTTCTACGTTCTTTGATCTTCCTAGATTTCAACTTCTAAGCAAACTCGGACCTAGACATTTCCAGGATTTTAAAATTATAACTTAAAATGTGGCTATACATCTTGGTGGAGCATATTTGAACTAAATAGTACTGACAATACATCCCAGTGGAGCATATTTGAACTTTATAAATATTTGAACTACCTCGTACTGGCTATTAGTAGCATCTACTTGTTGCAAATCCAAACTTTATAAATCCACAATCCCTTCTGAACAGGGTACGCCCTTGAAGGAATATTAGTCACATTAACTTATTACATTCTTGAACTTTGTGTATCTTTCATCCCTTTTGAACATGGGATATGAGTTCAAATGTGAATTGCCATAATTTGTCTATGATGCTTCCAGGTGTGACCTATCCTAAGTCGCCTGTTACTACCAAAATGCAATACATCATAAGAGTGCATCAAGTTAAAGAAACAATCCAATGAGCTTATTAGTCTAACTGAAAGTCCTATACATGAAGATTAACCACAAGATATTTTATATATAAAATACATACAAGAAAGATCCATATGAGGGAATGCACAGAAGATAATTGCAAAAGTTAAATGCAAATCATAAAATAAATGCACAAATATATATAGGCCAGGACTACTTTAAAAGGCATTCACAATCAACAAAACTATAATGGAATATTAACTGTACCTTGTCTCTTCTTTTCCTTTTGCAATAAGCTGTGAAGCTTTCTGTGACAAAAGGAGCAAAGTGATCTCTCTCTTTCTCCTGGACAAAAACAAAACAAAATCACTTAGTTTTCACTTCACAAATAAAATTAAATCATACACTGTCCCCTATATACAACACTCAAGTTTATAAAAAAGAAAGAACATCTTTTTAGCTCATAAAAAGGAAAGTACACTCCAAACGGAACCACAGTACCTTTGCCAATTAAAATATTTTCATATATGTTGCAAATTATGCAATGTTCTTAATTCATTATAGTGGAAGCGTTTAAGTCTAAGATGGCATTTCAAGTTTGCTTTTCAACAGATGTTATCAGAAATAGATACTATACCAAAAATTTAGATCATTCAGTAGAACTTGTTATCCAAACATGAAATAATAAAACCTACCATATAGTCAATGCACATCTGTCTTGCAAGATCATATAACTCTGCATCACCATAAACCTGGTCTGCAACTGCACGGAAAAGGCAATTACCATCTGCTGCCATGCGTCTAACTTCAAAACCTCGTACACGCCTAATATCACTCTCAAACTGCCGTTCTCTTTCCTGCAACATTTAATGTTAATAATGGCAACAACCATGATCTTTAGAACATACAACAATTTTAAGAGAATTCTTCTAAAGTGTCTGACAGATGATAAAAATAAATAAATAATAATTAGAGGCAATTCATGGGCAAATCAAAGCACTAGAAATAATAAGTCTACCATAACATTACATAGTATATTGTTTATTATTAGTATTAAATTATTAACTATTAAAAATATGCATGCCCGACAGATATCATAATGACTCAACTGTAAGCATGGATAACAGGATCCAAAAGACTCAAGCTATATGATGTATAACTGACACAATATCAAAGAGAATTAACCCCTCTAAATATAGGTTGACCAAGAATTATAAATATCAAAAGTAAGCCATTTAATTTGGGGTCTGACAAACCACAGTAATGCAACAGTGCCCCCTTAAACCCTAAAATAGAGAAAAATATATCACTAAGCAACCTCCATTTTTGTATTCAGTCGAAAATAACACTAAGTGCACAGGAACAAAATGACAGAAATACCCCTCTAAGGATCTTCAAATTTCATCTAAGTATTTTGAATGCAGCCAAGATCAAAGCAAGAAACAGCTGCCATGGCATAAAACTATTATTTTGTACACTAAAGATCAATTTGAGGGAACAAACACTACCTCAACATACACAAATGCAATCATGGTACCTCTAAAACCTACCAAATGAATTGAATGTAACCATATGCCTACACCCAAACCCGAGAGGAAAACTCAGTAATACCTGTCTAGAGTATAGCAGCTTGATAAAATTTAACTCCAACTGTAAAATTTAAATTGCTGCATATCTAGGCTTCAATAATTACATTTTCTAATACTCCAGGTCACATCAGATTCATATACAAATTTACAATGGATTAAGGAAATAATAACAATGGCTTAAAGAAATAATAATTGGATGCCATACAATATGATATACAAAATTTTATAAATTTTAAACCTTGACATGTAATTCCTATAGACATTGCAAAAATCTAGATGACCGTAATTGTAATGAGCTATGGAATGTTTACAGGAAGTGTATACAAAGAGACCAAATGAGATTATATTTAACCACATCATATCAGGAAAACATGCTACATATGTTTCAATGGCCTGGCTTGTTGTCTCCTAACAAAAACAAGCAAAACATCATTTCTAGTTCAAGTGCTGATCATCTTAGATAGACAAACTCAATGGCATGGAAATCAAACCTAAACACAAGACGGATCACCCTGGCTCTACAAATAATAAAATGCAAATAGTGCCACCCCAGTGTAGTCCAAGAAAATTCCCTACACAATTGGACATTGGTGGGGTGAAGCACGAATGTGAAGCTGTGAAATTGAATAAAACTGATGACAAACTGAATATAATCAGGATCCTGCAGGATTTATTTACTAGAATATCAACAAACAAGACAGACTATGAGGGTGACTTACAACATCATCAGAGGACCCAGAACATGAACTATCTTCAAGGGTGTTGATTTTCGTTTACCAAAAAACAAGAACCAAGACATGAACTATGAGAAAACTTACAGCATCATCATAAGACCCAAAACATGTACTCTGTTCGTCTGCACTATTATAACCTTCTCCATCTCCATATGACCTCGGTGAGGATGGTCGTGAGCCTGTTGGTGAAGTCCGGGATGTCATAATATTCCATGAAAACTGTTGTCTTCTAGAAGACCCACTTCTCTGTACAGCCGACCCGCTTGACACAATTCTTCTTGGAGCCAATCCAACAATCCCTAGTTTTGGGGGAGGAACTGGTGGAGGAGGAGGGCAAGAACAACCACTCACAAACTTCTGTGCCGAACCCACCTGGACACCACTGGACTTCTCACATTGGGCCTCTCTATTATCTTCTTCTACAATGGACTTCTCCCCGACATCAATTTCCCCCAATTCCACACCAGAGACGCCAATACTGCCGGCATTTCCATACAAATCATCCCCAACATGACACCCATCATAATTCTCTTCGGCAGAACCGAATTCACATGCTGCAAGCTCTTTAGCAACCTCGTCAACTTCCAATTTGTAGGGGATTTCAGTGCATTCCTGATAACTTAAACCATCACCGAGACCCTCGTAATTATAATGCTCGTCTTCAGGGACGAACGAAGGCTGCAAATTTGAAGGCTCCGCAGCTGGCACAGGCAGTGACGTCGCAGAAGACGAAGAAGCAGCTGCTGCAGAAGAGGAGCGGCTCTGAGAAGAATTGGACGAAGAAGAACTGCCGCCGCCCCGTTGCACCAGAATTCGAGTCATTTTCCCCCAAATAAGAGGCTAGAAAACAATGCGTAGCGTAAATTTAAAACCCAGAGCTCTGTCAGGCCACCCCGAATCCGCTCAGCGCAGCGAGATGGCAATCTAGAAATAATCAAGACAAATAAGGTTATGCCAAGCTTCACAAAGTCGTAATGGGAATATAAAAAATAACCGAACCAGCTACAGCAATTCAGCCACCGCAGCACCAGCACTAGCCCCAAACCCTAGATCTTCTTCTTGATCAGATAAAAGACAAAAATCTTTTATCCCTAGTCCTCACTTTTGGCGCATTGATGCCAATGCCGCGGCCTATGAATTTGTTGTTATTATACCCTTTCTCTTGCGCAATAGCCAACTCTCCACTTCTCCGCATCCCCCTCCTTACCAGCAATCTCATAGATACACCAAACACCGCCTTTTTTTCTTTTAATCTTCCACAATGCAGATTAACCGTCCGCTAATTCTGCACAAATCTGCAAAACCCAACTGAAAAAAAGAAACAAACAAAACGAAAGAAATCACCATTCCGTGAAACCCTAAATACTGCAACTCAAACCCTACAATAACATTAAATAATTCAAAACCCTTGGCTGAGATGGTTTTCCTCTTCGTGCTCATTATTAAACAGAAAGAATATAAAATTCATAACAAAACATTTCAAGAAGCTTACAGCAAAACACAGCAGGCCAAAGTGCTCTGAATTATGTCGTTATTATTGTTGTTTTTATTATTATCAAGCCAACATCCTGGCTGCAGAATATACATATGAGTCTTGAGTAGAATTTACAGAACCGAGTTAAGGGTTTTTGGAATTTGAGCAGAACAATCTTCCATACCGACCAAATAAATTATAACACGGCAAATGGCGGACTTTGAAAAGCGCACAACCAAGCAGAGATATAAAAGATCGAAAAATAATAATAGTAATAATAATATTATTTTATAGTCCACGAATACCAGGCGATTTGAATGTGTGTATATGTTGTATATATATACACCTAAAAAAATATTTGTGTATATATATTGCTATCCATCGAGAAATGCCATATGCTGCTTCTTTTATTCTTTGACATCTTTTTAGGTACTGCTTTGACAATGGCCGGTTTGTCTCTCTTTTTCTTTTATCTTTTGATTTTTCTACTTCGCAACTTTTTTTTTTTTATTGAAACAATGCAAAAAAATTACAAAGAGGCAACAAAGATTGTCAAAAGAGAAGGAAGATACATCACAACGATCAACCATCAGCCAACAGAGAACAACACAGAAACAAACAGCCACTAAAAGCAGCAGCAACCAGACCCAAAATCTGAACAGTAGCTGAAACCAAAACACCCAGACAAGCAGCAAAACTGCCACTATCCAATTCTAAACTTCAACAATTTTTGAAGCTGCTGTGAACAATAAACATCATTTTTATGAAGCTGCATAATCTGCCATTTGATCGTATCTAAATGATTGTTGCACTTCATACTCGCCTTATCACCTCCCTGCAATTGCGAACATAAGAAAACGATTTGCAAAATGATGTCAGAGTAAAACCGTAGCATTCCTGATTCCAGATTAACATTATGCTCTGCAAAAACAGCCAAACATCTAGTTTTCCACAAATTAAAAAGCACAATCTGCCGTACAGAATCAGCAACAATGTTAGTATGCCCAAGAGGTTTTTGGGCATACTTCGCAACTTTTGCTTTGAATTGTACGCTGAAAAACGAAAAAGTGAAACTTACCTATGCAAAAGAATCTCATGCTTTCTTGTGTTGCCTAATCCAATCACTTAATGGAAACGGTGGAGGATTAAATTTTATTTTGCTTACCTTTAATGGTTGCCCTTTGCTTTACCTTTCTTTTTTCCCCTTTAATCACAATAGAATAAAAACTTTGGTGCATGGCTTTAGGGAAGAGGTGTGTGCACCGTATGTTAGTGCAAATTGTGGAATATGTATAAGGGAGAGTGTCAGGGGCCCACGTTAGTAGATTTCACATCGGTCTTAAAAAAAATTTCATATTTTAGAGTGTCTATTTAGTAATCTCTAGAGAAAAATTTGTACATTTTTCAACATTTTTTTGATTAGTTTCCAAAAATTACATTTTCTAACGCTAAAAGTGGCATTGATTGGTGACAAACACATGGTATCTGTTTGTTCATTTCCAACCATGCCAATCCCTACAAACACAATGTGAATTAACTTCCCCTCTCCCCTCCGTCGTCGACCTTTTGACAATCACTTCGACATGCTATTCATTTGGTAGGGTTTGATTTCGCTTCTTTGCAACACCATTCATGCTTGGCATCTAAACATAATGTCATCCATTCAATGACCAATGGTGGTGCACTTCATGGTCGACGGTGGAGACAATGGGAGAGAGTCATGGTGATGCTTTTTTCGTTGTTACTGTGTTTATGAATACTTTCATTGCCTAAGGAAAATAGTAAACTTCAACCATCAAAGGTAAGGTTGTTGTCCAACCTCTCAACAGCAATATCTATTCATTGTATGTGTTTATATGGAATGTTTGTTGCATGTATTTTTCTCAACTATCTTATGATTGATTGTGTTATATATAAACAATGTGTACATTTGTAACATTTTGTTTGCCTATCATATGTGTAGACACCGAAATCTGGTTTTTAGCCTGCGGCTTCTATATTCTTCATAATTCTTATTCTTCATGGTCTTGATTAAATAATCTTAATTATTTAATTAATTCATCTTCTATTAATTAAATAATATTAATTATTTAATTAACTCACACTTTTCTTTATTCTTACTGATTAACCTTATCCGTTTTGTCAAATTAAATAAATTCTTATTTAATTTATTCTTCATCGCACTTCAACTATAATTAAATAAAGTCATTGTTTATTTAATTATTCATTTAAAATCCCCTTCGTCATTTAATTAAATAAATCTTATTTATTTAATTATCCTTCGAATATCGAGTCTCGAATTAAATGAATTATTTAATTCATAAATTCTATTTTAACACATTCTTCTATATTTTAGATAATTATGTAAGTTATCTAAGTATTCACTTTTACTCGACTCGACATCTATTTTAATCATTCAGTTAACTATTGATTTAATGTCTGAGTGGCGTCTTCGAGTAATCTCTTCGTCTAATCATGCAATCGCCCACTTCTAACTCAATTGCGTGTACATGGGGATTAATTAAATATTTTTATTTAATTAATTAAGTGTTGTGTGTGCATTCGAACAGAGAGTTGCTTTAATCAATCTTTATCTTTGTCATGCAAAGATATTTCTAATATTTTCGAATGTCGGACTGAAGATTAAATCATTTATTTAATCTTTAATTCTATTTCTAATTTGAATCACTCATGTCATCACTGTCAGTTAACAGAATGCATGACTAATCAGTCAATCTCAATCGTCCGTTGATCTTTCGATCTTGGCCTGTCATTCGAATAATCAATTTTCTATAAATTGATTTGTCATTCTTCATTCCAATCTCTCTCGCGAATTTGATAACTTTTGAGAGCACTTTTGTCTTGAATCTTCGATATTTTGCTAATCACTATCTTAGGCTATACTTGCACGAACTTGAAAATCTGAGGGCAATTATACTACACAAGCAAAATGGAGAAGGGCAATCGAGATAATTCATGGAAATACATTTGGAATTGGTGAGATTGTTTCAGTTTTAATTACGTTTTTACTTTCCCATGTTCTTTGTTGCTTAACGTATGAACTTGCATTCTAGATCTAGTATTGTATTGCATGTGTGCTTTTAATCTACTAATCTTCCTTGTTGTCTATTGTGCAAAAGCTTGTTTCATTTTCAGGCGTTACAATATGCTTGACTGTTAAAGGTTTCTTGCAGCTATATTGTGACCGACTATGTGTATATATTCAAGTATTTATTATTCATATAAATACTTGAATATAATTAATAGAGAAATCCTTGTTATTCCGCATATTGGTATTAGAGCCTCTTTGCATTTGTAGCCTTTGTTATTCATGAATACAATGCTTGACCTTGAAATACAAACCCAGGATACATATTCAAGTATTTATTGTTCATCTACTTTTGAAATCTTTGTCAAAATCGTCTGTGTTATAATCGTTATAGTCCTGGTAGTGGTTTGTACTTTGGAAAAACTCTTGCCTCATTAAGTTCTATCAACCATTTCATGGAAACTTTGGTTTTGAATGAAATTAGCTGTCTCAAGTAGCTGTGGACCCGCAGTAAGACCGTAAATCCCGTGTTGAAGCCAAAGGACAGGCGTGTGAAGGGTGAGCAGTAAGACGAAAAATGTAGCAGCGAAAGGGTTAGCGAAATCAAGTAAGTTCTCATTTCTCCATCATGGCTAGCCAGCGCTCAATGCATGCAAGCAGTTCTCTTTCTTCTATTATCCATAACCACTTTCAAGATAAAGAAGAGCTCATAGATGAAAATGGTAATTTTAAGTTTCCAGATGTTAAGATATCTTATTTATATCCTGAGAAAGGCATAAAGGCGAAAATGATGAATTTTGTGCGACAATCAGAGATAAATCTTAAGGTTTATGGTGTTGGTATTTGTCCAGTCTATTTGCCATTCTTACTTTATGATGACATAAAGAGATGGAAAGCAAAGGGTTTCTTCCATGTGTATTTCTCTTTAGTTGACATAATTTTACATCCACATTTCAACTATGATATAGGAGCAAAATACTTTGCTAGTCTAATAGACACTCGTTGTAGAATTTGGGATCAAGTTGTCATTGGCCAATTCTGAGGTCGCCTCATAAAATCTTCTGATGAAGAAAAAGGTGGAGATGCTCGCATGTCTGTTAGACCCAACTTCACCATAAACCTTGATGACAAATATGTTCAATTTGCATTTTGTCTTTTGTTACAAGTTAAAGGTGTCATCCTACAACCAAATTCTGTGTATGCCACTGTAGGTGGTCGATGTGTGTATAGATTACTTAATACTATTTTTCTTCCTTCTAAATTTTCTGTTGAGGTAAGTTATATGGAAGCAAATACAAATGTTGATGACTTTGGTAGACATATAGATTCAACTGGCTTTGATATAGGTTTCCCTGTCATTGAAAAACTCATAAATCAGTCCCAACCAAAGTTCCAAGAACTTCCAACTCCTTCCAGAAGTGTGTTCTCTGAAAAACCCCGTACACAAAGTCGTAGGCTTGCCAGCATAGATCTCCAGGCATTACCTGATGAAACATTGTTTGCACAGCCGGAAGCTTCGACTAGTAGATGACCAAGCATGTTCACTCGATCTTATTCCATGTCACACAATTTCCCAAGTACATCCAATAAGCCATCTCTTGACTACAATCCAGAAGAATCAATCGGATCTACCCAATTCCCCATGTATAGGCAACCATCTGTAAATCCATATCCTTCCCGAGCATCTTTGGCAACCCTCTCTGATCTCAGTAGTAATCCAGAACTTATGGATAGATTAGCTCAACAGGTTAGCCAAAAGCTTGCCCTGACTCCAAAAACAGAACAAAAACAAGATCAGAAAGGAAAAGGTATCAAACTCACAAAAATGGGAGAGAAAAGTTGCATGATGAAAGAGAAGACACCTAAGTCAAAACTCCCACGAGCTGGATCTGAGAAAAAGAGTAAATATAAGATGGAATTCAATAATCAGGAACATGAGATTATCAGTTATGAACCAGGTAGATGGCCTACTCCTGAAACTTTCACAGTCATCAATCCTGATCGGAGATTGTGGGGAAAATATGAAGCCAGACTTCATACAGAGCTGGGAAAGAAACAAAAGAATTCTGAAGCCCAAAGAAATTAGATGGCACAATGGATGATCTTTGCACAAGAAAATATAGATGACATGGTTGTAGATATTAGATTTAGTGGTGACCAGGCTTTAGAAGCTGTAAATAAGATAGAAATAGTCTCTGAAGATCAACAAAGGCATTTTACTGCTATAAAGAATGTTGAACACTATTGTGGAACTCTGTCTCATGACATTACTAGTGTCAACTATGATGTTACTTAAGTTCATAATAGTGTAAAAACTGTTATTTCTACACAACAACATCAAGACAACTACCTTACCAATATTTATGCTGATCAGCAGACTAATGAAACCTCCAGAAAGGTTGCTGATATTGAGAATAAGAATCTCTTAGAATCTGTTGCTAAGAAATTAGAAAAGATAAGGATTCTTACAAAGAAAATAAGAGTATCCCAGGTTGGTAAGGATAGTTCAGAAGAAGAAGACAGAGAGAAAAAAGGAAAATTTATAGAACCTCCTAAACCAAAGAAGGTTCTAATCCAAAGAAGTAAACCTCTGCACAGTGGGGAAGACAAAGCTTCAACCTCTAGGAAACCCTTACACAAGCCAACTCCCCATGTCCCTATGCCTAAGGTTAAAGAGCATACTTTGGCTAATAAAGAAGAACCACTCAAAGATTGGCTAGCAAAATTGGGAATAGATGAAGACCAACAAGAACCAGTCTACATGGATGAACCTGGTTATACAAATAAAGAATCTGATGTTGAATCTTCTGATGTAGATACTTTGAATGTTTTTGACAATCCTAGTGACTCTGATTCCTTTGTAAATAATGACTTTGAGGAAATTGTTTTAGATTTCTCTGGATATAAGCAAATAGAAGAAAAAGAACCATGGGAATCATTGAAGAAGTTAACCATGGATATTGAAATTCAAGAACCAGTCACAGAGAACCTCAAGCCTGAGCAGATGCGACCTTATGCATCCAGTGGTTATATCTTAAACATTGATAAATTAGTTAATCCATATGAAGCCATATGTACATGGACTGACACATTGGAAAATTTGTTTGAAAGAAGTGGTTCATGGATAGAACCTGCAAAGGTTCTTTATGCTGTAAGGCTTATGTCTGGAAAATTGAGAAACTGGTGGAATAATTTGCCAGACCAAGGCCCAATGCCTAAAAATATTCCTGCTCAATCAATAGATCCCATTCTAGTGGATCCTAAAAATTTGGGAAAAGATGATATATTTCAAGCTGGATTTGATGAGTTCAAATGGCTATTAACAGATCTTTTCTATGATGACATTTCTAATCAAGCCCTAGAAGCCAATAAGATTCTACAATCTATGAAGCTTAAAAATCTTGCCAAATTTGATGAATACAACTGCATGTTTGAATCTTATATGGTTGCAGCAAATAAAATGCATGATCTAACCACAAAGCAATATTACCTTAACTCTCTACCCTGTGGTTTAGGTGCATGGGCACAAGATTATATAATCAGAAAGGAGCACAAACAGCTTGATGATGTGAGTTTCCCTACAATAAAAAGGTTGATCAGATATAAGCTGGAAAAACAATGTTTGTTGGGTGCTCTCCAACTCAATAAGGAAGAATACAACTACACATGTAATTTAAAAGAATTTTGTGATCTTCCTCCAATTAATCAACTCAAAGATTTCCAACAACTCAAACAGTTTAAGAAAAGGGGCTGTGGTAGGAAATGCAGATGTAAAAGGTGTTCTCGGACAAAACATTATGAAGGAGAATACACTTTTAGACACAGCAAGCATGGTAAATATGGACACAAAAAGAAATATAGAGCAGTTCCCTATAAAAGAAGGAAATTTCATAAAATGCTTCAGTATTTGCTAAGAAAAAGAACTAATAAGGTCCCCAAAGGAATTAAGTGTTTTATTTGTAAAGGACCTCATTATGCTACTAACTGTCCTAAGAAATTAAATCCTGGCACAAAGATTTATGCAATGTTTGAACAAAATAACCCAGGATGGGAAGTTGTTGATAGTAGCAATATTACAGAATTACAAGATCTGTATGAATTAGTTGAAGTTGTTCTTGATTCTAGTTTCATGTTAAAATTCAAAGATGTAAAGGATCGTCATAAACATATGCAGAATTTGTCTGACCCTGAATCAGAGAGCTCAGACCCAGATGAGGATTTTCTAACCTCACTTCTTAAGAATACTCTACAAGATCTCAAGGTTCAGATTCAGATTGAAAAATCCAAAGATCCTTACAAAATGGCAGGAACAAAGGAAGAAAGAAAGAGAGTTGTCCACCAACACTTGGCAAAGCTGAAAACCTTAGAGTCAGATAAGACTGGGGTAGAAAAGCAGCTTAAATTACAGAAAAAACCTTCAAAAGGGGTTGAAAAGGAAATAGATCATGGATACAAAATCCCTCCATGGCAAAGAAAAGGAAAAGAGAAATCTTCTTCTAAACCAAAAGCTTCTGATCTTGACACTGATGTCATAGCAATCTTTAAGAAATTTGATTTACAAATGAATGATGTTGCAGATTTAAAAAGATTGCTCAAAACTCAGCACAAAGAAATAAGAAATCTCTTTGCTGAAGTGGGAGAAATTAAAAATATTTTATTTAAAGCAGACCAACAAGCTGAGTCTGACAAAGAATCTGCTTTAGAAGAAGAATCAGAAGCCAACAGTAGCAGCAATAGCCTTATTGATAAAACAAGGGAAAAGTCATGCTCTCTTTTACTTGCAAACAATGGTAATTATATCAGAATTAATTTCCATTTTCCAGGATTCAAAAAGATTCCTCTAGATGCATTCGTGGATACAGGTTCTTCAAGATCATTGGCTAAAACCAATGCCATTCCTCCCCAATTTTGGAAAGAAAGACATGATCTTCCACATAGTTATGCAATAAATGGAGAAAGGATTCAGATGGGAAGGTATGCACAAGATGTCCACATAGAAATTATGGGTAAAATATTCGTCACTGATTTTATTAAGTACAATGATTTAGAGGATGATGTTCTGTTAGGATTTCTGTTTCTAACCAAATATGAGCCACTTCAGTTCTGGAAACATAAGATCTCTTTGAGACATGAAGATGGACAGATTGAAATCCCTGCACTTAAAATTGTGAATCATAAATTTGAAAATACTGGGAAAAAGAAACAAAAAGAGTCAGTGAAAGAACTAGCAGAAAAGATTCCATAAGTGTTTAGTGAAATTAGACAGAAATTTGAGACAAATTGTTGCAGCATGAACCCTCTACAACTTTGGTCCCAGGATCATGAAGAATGTGAAATACAGACTAGGCCAGAATGTCAATCAGTCATTCCACATGAGCCAGCCTATCTAATGAGTCCAAAAGAAACAAAAGAAATGGATGAACAGCTGCAAGAACTACTTGATGGGCATTTCATCCGCCCCAGTAAAAGTCCATTTGCATGTCTGGCATTCCTGGTAAATAAAAGAGCAGAACAGGTAAGAGGGAAAAAGAGATTAGGGTGAAGCCACATAAGTGGTTTACACTTTTCAAGAGGAAGGAAATTTTGACTTTTTCCCATTCTTCATATCAAATGGGTTCGGCTAAACCAGTCATCGCCCCCATAAAAAAACAATATTTAAATGGGTTCGGCTGAACCCATTGAATATGACTAAAACAAAAAAACGCTTTCATTTTCATATTTTTACTGTGAACTTTACCAGTCACTGTCTCCCTGCGCGCGCGGCGAACATAATCTGGCGACCCAAGAAAGTTTCTCTCACCGGTGAAAGCAAATTTCGGTTCCTCTCTTCAAACTTCATCATTCCAATTCGCATATCGACCACTATTGAGCACGAGGTATTTAAAATTCCATTTTTAGAGTTCAAAATGCATGTATTTGTTTAATTTTGAAACCCTATATGCAAATTTTTTTAAATTTGTTGAATTCAAATTGCACTTGTTTGAAAGTTTTTAAAGCATTTTCAATATAGTATTTTGCTTCCCCGTTTTGCATAATCCAAGGGTTTGAGTAAGGAAAAACGAGTTTCCTCCGAAAGTTAGTGCAAAAAAACATTATAATGGCTCTCAACATAGTCTAAAGAATAATTTTAAAACTACAAATTTAGGGTCAAACTTGTAGATGAAAATGCAAATTTCATACATGTAGGAGTGAACCATGAAAGTCATAGCTTGATTTGTTAAGGTGTTATAATATTAAATCTTATAAAAAATCAAGAATCATATCATTGATTACGTACATTACAATAAAATATCTCCATATAACAAATGAAGCTAAAAACCCTAACCTTCTTTGTGAATTCTATAGTGTGTTTGCTACATGAGTAATTTTTTTTATGAAAACCATGTTTAGGAATGAAAATATCCAATCCCTTATGCTTCTAAACTAAAGTTTGCAATGCTTATGGTTCTTTTGGCCTTATAGATTCTTGAATCATTTTATAATATAAAACCTACATATAACCTACTTTGGCTCTAATAATTGTAAACCCTTTAGGAATTCTAAATGGTTGCATCTTGTCTTGATTTTCCCACCATTGTTATTCCTTTTGAAAATTTTACAAATTAGGCAAAGAATCCTTGCACTTATATAGAGGATCCTTATGTATGTTCTTAAAATTATTTAAGGTTAAATGACTTAATCTAAAATAAAGGCATATACGGATCTCTTGCAATTGTAACCTCTTTATTAGTGTTCAAACATATTTGATACCTTGATGGCATGACATAGATGATGTTGCTTGATATTGCTTTATCCATGGATACCCAAGTAAAATATGAGATACATCTAAAGAAGAAAGAATATGACATAGAATAAGAACTTCCCTCATCTTTTAGACCAAAAATTAAGGTAAAATAATGTATCCTATAGTTTCAATCAACATATCATTAGTCAATTTTAAATAAACCCTCAAATATGCATATGCTTGTTGATAAAATGATGATAAAACAAAAATTATTCAATGCATACATTTTATTGGTGAGTAAGATCAATAAACACACCCTTACATGGTTCATGATCCACACAAAACCAAATGACCATTATAATTATTTGGTAATATCTCACAATGTGAAAAAGGTGTCAAAAAAATTAGCATACCTAAATCGTAAATTGACTTGTCATAAAGTGGGTGGGTAGCTTAGTGGTGGAGATTTGCATCCTAACTAGTTCATGGAAATTTCAACATGAGGAGAATTAATAGTAAAATAATAATATCTTTTGACAACATAGGCATCCAAGTACTCATTCCAAGATTGTTGAAGATACAACATTAATACATTAGGATTTCAATTAAATATCACACTTTCCTATAAAAAAATCCCAATTGATCTATCTTTTGGTAGTGCATTTAGTTTGATATATTTTTCTTCCCCATACTTACAAGATTCCTTTATTATCGAAGCTTATTTACTCTAGTATGTTATCCTTGGTTCTCATATGAACTATATATATATAATTCAATCAAGATCCTCTTATCATTACAAATTTAAACTTAGCTTATTTTTTCTCCCAATTTCTTCTTAATGAACATATGGTCTTTCTTCCTCTATTAGCCTACTCATGCACCATCACCAACCATGAATGAATCTCCATGAAGCTAAATACCCATTTGTACTTGGTTGGTGTAAGTTGGGATTAGTGTTCCATTCACTTAAAATCTTATCTTTAATGTTGCTTTTTTCTAAATTCTTTCTAAAGGGCATAAATTACAGTCTAGAGCTTTGATTTTAATATTTTCTTAAAATTAAAAATATTAATGAGCTTGATGCATTAAGCTAAAAAATATCAATTTGGACACCATTAAAACCCTCGAGAGACTCTCGCAAAGTGAAAATGAGCTCCAAAATTTTATAGTGTGATATGTGAGAAAAAATGAAAAGGTAAGCAATGGGCTCAAGATATTATTATAATAAAATTAAATAAGGAGATCGTGATGATTATTGTACTAGGAGTTACATTGGGAAGAGTGGAGCATCTTTTCATAATAGATGAGACTTATTGTAGTTGACATCTTCATCATAAAGCACTAGTATTGGGAGTGGTTACTATCAAGGTTATGGGATTTAAGGTCCTATATCATTAGTTCGTTTATATTTTGTGTACATGTTCCAATGCATAGTGGGGCATGGGTTCTTTTCTTGTGGACCATGATTTTTTTCCACTCATTACATAAATTAATTGATCATTTCTTGTTTCCCTTGCTCTATATATAATTTAATGTATGACATAAGGTTTAAATAGTGTTATGTAGAAATAGCCAAAACATTAGACTAAAGAAGATTGAGTGGATTGGATTGTTATAATCTTGTTATGAATATTAATAAAAGTTTCATATCTCTTTAGTAGTGGGATTTTTTGAAAGGGTTTCTCCATATTATAATTCTAGTGTTCATGAGGTTTGAATATTTATTTATTTTCTCCACTATTTCATTAATATTATTTGGTATATTGTATGTTTGATTAGACTTAAAGTGCCTCACCATTAGTTGATACTCCTACTATATATATTTACCTTGTTTGCAATAGTTTAGTCCATGTCAATAGTTGATTTGCACCCTTAATAACTTGGTGGGAATATCAAGTATTTTTTATTAAATATAATCAATAATCATTGTAAAAGAAATTTTAAATCAAATATTAGTCTAGAATGATTATTTGAGTGCTAGATAAACCATTTAAATTTAACCTTCATAATATTACTCTAAATATGTAGTTTTACCAACAAAAGGAATGATATTTATGTCTATTACATGACAATTACAAAATCATGACTATAATTCTTTAAATTATACTCATAATCTAATTTAATACTCATAAGATATTAAATCATTGTTTTTCTCAAGAGACGTGTAATTAAATATCAAGAATATTCTTTAGTTTATTAGTCCACAAAATAATTTTAATATAGTCCATAACATTCAATTTTAAAATTCATAGAGTTGTTGGGATATTATCATATCACTAGCTATGGAAAAATTTAGGAAAGGGTGGGATATTACACTGCCCCCTATATTTGTGTGTTTTAGAGAAAATTAGCATGGAAGGTTTGCATTTCTCACAAATAAGAAAAAATCCTGAGAATAATGTACAATATTCTACTATATGTTTTCATATTGTTGAGTTATGCCTTGCAAATTAAATGTGTATCTTTTCCTCTACAACAGTCCATTTATACATAGAACTATGGATTAATGGTTTTATTATATTATGATTGAATTATGCCTCATGTTGGAAATTCCTCTATCTCTTCTTTGCTAAAATACTTTGGAACTAATAGGATTCAATTGTGTTTTATGACATAGGTCTATATTACCACAATGATGTATGTATAGGTGTACATTTTAACTTGGTTAGCTTTCCTAGCAAGTTCTTCATTACAACAATCACTCCACCTTGTCACTCAATCAAGCCCACTAGAACATATATTGGAATTTAACCTCTTTCATACTAAAAGAAAAAGTAATCATTAATTATATTTAATTTACCATATAATTTGATCTAAGTAATGCATTTTATAAGATCTAATTGGTGTATTTATAAAAACTATTTTGTGTTTTGGGCATAGGTGGTCCTAGAAAATATGCATAAATAATAAGATAGACTATGGATTATCTTTTAAATATTGTTCACGGTTTTTCATGTCATATTTTTATAGGAGGTCCTCATAATTGGTATTCTTGTATGGTATTAGAGCCAAGCTAGGTGCATTTGACACCTATGTTGTGGCTCAAGGGAGCGTGTTGGAGAAATGATACACACCTAAGCCATAAAAGGACTCATCACAATGTGAGCCATTAGCTCAATAGTAGAGCATCCTAACACCAAATGGGAGGTCCTAAGTTTGAATACTAGTTAGTCCATGGTGGAAATTTCTATAAAAGTCAACACCGGGTACATAAGAAGAAGAATAAAGTACCCTTTATAATTTTATTAATACCAACAAATTATCATTCCTCATATATACATAGGTGAATCAATGATTTCAAGCCTGGCCAACATGTATATGTACCCTCAATCTCAATGAACCCCAAGATAAACCATTTTATTAGATTTATTTTGAAAGTGTAAATATTTAAATTCATTAGGAGGAAACAATTGAAGGATTGACCCCACATAACCCCCTCAACCTAATTTTTTTATGAATCAAATCTCTAATCAATTATTTCCATCCCCATGTTGAGAGTAT